>VZRH01002546.1:1054647-1090984 GCA_013397555.1 Urocynchramus pylzowi
AAGGGAAGGGAAGGGAAGGGAAGGGACCCAAACAAACAAACAGGCTTCTTCCACCATGCTCAGAGTATCATTTTCCAGTGATGAAAAAGAAGAAAAGGCTGTTTCAGCAAGGCTAAGAGGTCCAAGTGTACTGAGCTGGGCTGGCAGTTGTTGGTCAGGGAAGTTCATAACATGGCTCTTTGGCACGAAAAGAACCAAGTAAAGGAAAAACATGAAACAAAGAAGGAGAAGGATGGGACAGGAAATATGCTCCTGCAGTCTCACAAAAGGCAGTAGTCCAGGTTCATCAGAGAACCCTCTGCAAAGCATTACTAGGAGCAGTCACAACTTTGGGGAGACACCCTCCACGTCACCATGTCCCTAGCCACACATCCATCCCCACAGCCTGTTTGGGATGCTGCTGGGACACCCGACAAGCCAGCCTGAAAGAAGCACTGGGCTGCTCTGCGCGTGGGCTGGCAGGGACGTGGGCTCCGTGGCTCCAGACACTGCAGCCAGAGCTGCTCCCTGAAATCCCCTCTGCTGAACAGGCACAACTGGGAAACTCAGCAAGCCCACCACTTCTGAGCTCGTCAGCACAGTTTATATAACGATGAGCCATCAGCTCTTTCGCTTCAAATACTGCCTCAATTTACGTGGCATAGCAGCAATCTGGCTTTGATGGAGAAAAATGTGAAGGAATGTGCTCCCTGGGGAGTAATGCAATGCACAGGCAAAGTAAGAAGGAGGCTGTGCTGCTAAATGATGCACATTTCTATCCAGAACATTTTCATCAGGCTTGGAACAAAATTAAAGTTTCCGCTCTCATTTGCTGAAGGTTGATCCAGATTTCCGTGAGATATGTCCAGATACAGATGCAATCTCTTTAATGAAATGCTCTGTCCATTCATTTCTTCAGCTTTTCTTCTCCTTCATTGAAGATACTACAGACATATGGAAAAGAATGAAAAAGAAAAAACATGGGCAATCAGAAAAACTTCAGAGTAAAATTCCTTTCTTTCACAAAGTCAATACAGGACTGGCTAATGTTTAGACATTAAAAGGGAAAGGAAAATTATAATTAAAAATTAATGACTGTATTACAACATTATTTTAAATTCCTATTTTTCAACCTTTTTTCAATCTTCTAATGAAGAATTATATTTTTTCTCTTAAAATACTATCTTTTAGGCCTTAAAATGTAAATAAATTATGTGCTACAATCCCATTTCCTAGTGTAACAGCCAACATTATGTAGCTTGTATTGTTATTGTCTGTAACTCAGGAAATCCACTGTTGAGTACTTTTAAAAATTCTATTTGCATATTATTATTAGTCCTTTTATTTCTGAATTTGCTATTTTTTTTTCCTTTCTGTCCTTAATCATTCTTCCTTTGCACCTCTTTGATTTCATGCTCATTCCCTCAAAACAGTAACATCTCAGGCAACATCTCAACTGAATTATCACTGGTAAAAACACATGTTTACAAGCCACCTATCACCTGCATAAATTTGTCCTCCTCCTTAAATGCCTATTAAGATTCCTGAGGCTCCAATACAGCTGATTATTCTTTCTCAGACTTCCTGATTCACAGACTGAAATATTTAGGTCTTCAATAACTTTCTTAAGCCCTCTTTATTTTCATCAGACATCCTATGTCTCATCACATACATTCCATTTCCCTGACTTCATCTGATGGAATTTCCAATTTGTGGAATATTATTCTTTGCCTCTCAACATTTCAATGTTTTCATTAGCTGTTCTGGATTTGGTGTTCTCCTTTCATGATATAATACTTAACATGCCAGCAGCATTTATCTCTTCCCAGTCAAACAGAGCTCAGGAATAAACCAGCAGGGTCACTCCAGAATTTAGCACCTCTGCTGCTAAGTGTAGATCAGCATTAGAGAAAGAGAGAAAATATTTCAAGGGAAGTGTGACTAACTCTAAGAAAGAATAGGTTCTCAACCTTTGACCAATCACCAGTTTGGATGCTATTTGAACAAAATCCCACAAGCAATCTGAAAAACACAATTAGTGACTTTTGAACTTACTGCCTCAAATCCAGAAAATATGTTGAGAATGAAACTCATCAGGGGTATCATAGCTCCTACAGCAATATCAGAATGGTGCTTCTGCTTATGTTTTGCTACCCACAAGCTCATGTTATATCTGTTGTCATTAAAGGCATAACTGAGACATCAGCTGACCTAAGCATAGGGGTGATCAGACAGCCAGACCACTGAGTGTCTGTGACTGACTTTTCCCCCCCTGAAATCGATGGTATCTTTGCCATTAACTGCAGGAGGCAGAGAATCAGATGCTGATGACAGAGAAAATGATGACTTGGAAATTAAATCCCAGGTACAGATGAGAATAACACTGGTGTCTACAGTTGTTTCTTGTCATCTACCAACTGGTGTGGAGAGTAAGCAGGGAAGATCATGTGAGCTCTATTCCTTACCAAACTCTCATGTTGTGTTCTACAGTAAGCAGAAGGGCTTCTTGGTACTGCTAAAAGGACACTTTGCTATTTCCAGCTTATTTTTTCTCCACATATCCTCCATTTTCTCCCCACTCACGTATTGCTAGCTTCCGAAGGAAGGAATATAAGACAGCTAATGAGCTAGTGATATTCTTCTGCATCACAAATACCACAAAATCCTAATTGATCTCCATTTCTTCTCCACATATTTTACATCCCATTTTACATAGTTTCTGCATCTATGCTCTAAATTGAAGAGCTTTGTGACTTTATGAATCAGAACACAGGCTGGCTCTAACACTTTAAACCTGATGTTTGACTATCACACTGTAGAGGAATTGTCTTAAATTCTTTGCCATCATACATGTCTTTTTTCCTCAGTGTTCCACTTTAAAAGTGGCTGATCAAAAGATTTCATCCAGAATTTTCACATTATATGTACATAACGTCTAGGTGGATTAGTTCTTTAAAATAAAAAATAGAGAAAATCTGAGAGAGGGATCCTTTGTTCCTTTTACTCACAAAATGGCCCCGGCATTCTTGCATTGCAGACAAAAATGTGGACAAAATGTGCTTATTGTGAAACTTTCCATCAATTTTAAATAAATGTCAGTTTGTATTATTACCAACAATTTATGTTCCTATTACTTCACAACTTCCCGGTGTTAACTTGACAGACTGCATTTAAAAAGCCAACCTATTTGTCAACATTAACAGTTTGCCTTATCTGTTCTTTTTCCCATTTGGATTCCTTCTCTTTTTGGAAAATGACCAACTTCTGACTCAGAAGTTTCCCCAGATTTTCAGATAATTGACCTTAGGGTTTAACCAGGACTGAAAGCAGAAGCAGGTGGGAAGAATCTGCAATGTTGTTTACAAGGACACATTTCCAGAAACCTTGCCTGAACTTGGTGGAAACATAGCTTTAGTTTTCCTTCCATAAATGACAGATTAAGTGAGGTTGCCATAAAATACTCTTCTTCAAACATTTGACTGTAGCTCTAGTAGCCAGTTAGAGGCCTGTTAGGGTTATGACAGTAATGCTAGTTTGTGTGACAGTTTTTGCCTTTGAATCTCCATCATAAACCCAAGGAGCTGGATCCAAAAGAAGGTCATCCTCAAACAGCCCTGCCAGCAGAAGTCTTATATTCAAAAATTGCAAGAATGCCTGATATGAAATCAACAGTAATTCAGATATAAGTGCACCATTCAAAATTCAGCACTGGCAGAGCTTTTCTATAGACTTTGGTCTAAGAGCAGGAAGGAAGACAATGTAAGAAGACAATTGCATCACTTTAAAAAGAAAGTTACTATAGTCCTGTCTAGGTGCCTTGTCTTTACTGTTTCCACCAGAAACACGTATTAGAGAATAATTTTCACTGTCTTCAATATGGCAAGCAAGAATTCCAAGTTTAAAGTGGTGATTAGAACTAACTGGAAAGGTGACTATGGCTGAGGCAGAAGAAAAAAGTGCACTGTACTTAGAAAGTACAGAGGGCCTATCAGAAGAGTTGAGGGTAAACTTTGGGTAGTCAGAAGGCTTTAGATGTTTGCATCAAGACTGGGGTTTTAAAGTTATTCAGCTGTTCTTTGTTCATCTCCTTAAAATACAAAAATACACAAGATTTAGGAAAATAAAACAAAAAGTTCAGTCACTGCAATAGCTGCATAAATGATTATTTAAAATAGTCTGAAATATTTTCTTGTATTGCTATATTTTTATATGTTATATCTCCCCTACAAAATATTTCTCCCAGGACTATTTACAGAATATCAGATAAAAACGTCATAAAAATAACTGAAATATGTTCCAAACAGTGGTAGAGATGCCAAAGCAGGACAGAGTTCTTCCAACACACTTATATTATGATTACTTAAATATCACTGGCTAGTCACTAGTGTTGTCAGACATTCCTGTGAGGCTCAGTTGGATTATTGCTGAATTAAGCATCATACAGAACACAAAAGGTGTTTTAAACAACAAAAATTAACTGAAAACATCAGTAGACATAAATTAGAGAAAACAAAACTAAAAAAATTTCCCATCTTTAGAATATTAGACATATCTTTTATTCCTAGCTAGAATAAAAGCCTGTACCCTTGCAGACCAAAATATTTGGCTTTATAGGTGTTTCCTATTTGCCCAAAGAACTGCCAGAGGAATGGGTAATGACGAGCTAATTTATCACTTCATTAGCCCAGCTGGGATCAAAGAATCCTTTTGTGGTTTTCTGAGACATGAAAAAAAGGTAACTATGAAAGCTAATTCCTAACTTTCCACTATTTTTACAGTTGCTTTTTCTTGTTTTCATTTCTCAAATATGTGCAACTATGTAGGCAATGAAAATAAAGTAACTTTGGTACTTTTACAATCAGAAAAAAAAAAAACCAAAACTGTATTTTCCTGTTTTCAAAGTACTTGAAAAGGTAGAGGAAAATACTGAGCATGAGAATTTTATATTTTTGTTGCTGCTGTTGTTGCTATCACTATTATGGTTTGCCAGACAGTGAGGTAGGTCTGTGTCATTTTCATGAAATGAGACTTCAGGACTAGCAGAATGACTTTTAAACTTGGAAGATAGATTTTCAACACAAAAATTAACTTTTCCTTAAAAAAATCAGAGACAGAACACAGAAATACAGAAGAACAGAAATCCTTTCTCTTTATCCATCCACTCTTTCCTTTCATGGCAAGCCTTTTGCTCCAGACCTTAGCTTTAGCAACTAGGGGACCACCAGTGGTACAATGAATTTTACTGTCTTTTTGAGTCCTTAGTAAAGTCCAAGGAAAAGCCTAAGGATATCCTGATCCTTCTTTGTGTGCCCGCTCCCATAGATGTTTTAATTTAATAATTTTTGTCTGACATTTTTTCTGTCCTTACATACAGTTTTTTACAAATTTCTGTGTGATCTGTTTTGTCCTAGCCTTTTAATTCAATTCATAAAATACACAAGAAACACTGAAATAGCTGAACAGCAGCCTACAGTCCCTTTTTAGGGGACACTTCACACAATAATAATCTAGTCCCCTGTGCAAGGGAACTCTGCACTAAAGTGGTTATTCAGGCATAGCCTATCTGGTAGGAGAAAGTAAATAGAATGGCAGAGATGTTGAAAAATTAAATTAATGCTTCTCAGGCCATAAGTACCTAATACTATGCTCGAGCAAAATAATTCTAGAGAGGCCTACATCTCTTGTAAGGAATGCTGAAAGCTGGAACATCATAGTTGCTGCAGAAGAAATGAAATTTGCTTTGCTCATTGTTTTCTTTTTTTTTTTTTTCTTTCTTTTTTTTTTCTTTCTTTTTTTTTTTTTTTTTTTTAATCTGCATGGGGCAGAAGAGCACTGAGCATCAAAGAGGAGCTGGGATAGGCTGTGCAGAAGTGCCTCTGCACCTCAGCAGGAAAAATGAGCACAAGTGCTGAGGGAACATTCTAAAAGGCTAAAAGGCTTCTCCCCCTTTCACTTGTTGCTTAATAGCTTCCTCCCCTAAGGAATGACAGTGAATGGAAGAAATTTATGAATGTACAAGTTTAGCTTGGAATAAGGTAAAATAAGATTCTTTCTTTTGGAAATATAAACTGCAAGTATGTAAGACTGCTCTCTATATATGCATATATATGCTGAGATATCTGATGCATATTCTGTTTGGGTGAAAGACTTGCCCAGGTTTCTGTCTGAAGACCATGAATGTCCTGAACTGCTCTTTTTTGAAATTTACATTCAAAATTTACCTTTAAAAATGAAGCAAAATTATTTTAGTGCACCTTGAACAATGGAAGCATTACTGTTACCTCCTTTATCCACTGGAAAAATACCAAGGAACATACAGAGCTTTGCATAAGCACTTTGCTATTTTATCTTGTCTATGCTTGAACCAACTCAAAAGTCAGGTACTTTCTCTCCACATTATCCTTTGGAGATTAATAATTTATGCCCACAGACTCAAAGTATAATTTACCCTAAAGTTTCACACTGTTTGCCTTTTTTTAACTTTTTTTTTAACCTGCATCAGCCTTCTCAGCAGTAATATATGCACCATCTCTAACTATTTGGAAACCAAAAGAGTATTTTTAATAAGTACAGATAAAAACCTCACAGGAGATGAGTGGTTCTCACCACTCCTGCTCTTCTCTTGGATACATTCAGTCCCTGTGCACATTATGGCTTGGTTTATTAGGCTTTAGATATGGGATTGAAGCACTTTTCTCTCTTTTTGGCATGGATTTACTTTATATCAGCAACTAGACATTAACTGCATTAGACAGCTGGAGACCAAGTCTGGATGGTGGGATTGGGTGTAATTGGGTGTGTAAAGCATAGTTCAAGACCTTACTCTGATTGGGCAAGCCTGTTTTACCACATACCTGCCAAATACTATAATGACCTCCACCCCACAACCACCAGCAATTTTAGGATAAATCTTTCTCTCCCTGTTTCTCTGTTTCACATTACTTTTATTAGAAATGCCATCCAATTAAAAAGCATGGCAATAGATTGCTTTTTTTCAAATACAAATCTACTTCCCAGAAGATTTTACCAATGAAACAATAATAGTAGTATTATAGTTGTTAATAGTAATAAAAAAAATAATAATAATAACAAAAATAAGAGTAACACTAACAAGTTTAAAAAAAACCCAAATAACAAAATCAACCACTGTCAAGCAAGGTTAGCAGCTTTTCAATTGCCATTAATGGTAAGAAAGAGAAGGCTTATTTTTAACTGAAGCTTTTATTGAAGCAAGCAATTCTTTTTATTTTCAACCAAGATGGGAGTGTCTGGAATGTTACTTTTTATTTTTAAAATAAGCCATCATTTTCACCATCAGCACTCAGATAGGAGCCACACTGATTGCAATACTAGTGGTTGAAAGGTCTGAGCATTTTTGTGGCTTGTTGAATAAATATCAGTAATTCAATTTTGGTGTTCTCAAATTTGTGGAATGTGATATTTGGAAGAGTATAAGAATGGAAAATCATTCCATTCCAAGAAACAAATGCTTTCAGTCTTATAACACTGGACAGAAGAAGGGCTTCTTGGTATTTTTTCACATAGGAGGACAAGAACAATTAAAGTCTGTGCAATACTTAACAGTAGATAAAAGTGTACTCACTGATCAAAAGATTTGGTTTCTTTTAGAGATGCTAATCATACTTCGCTCATCAATACTCTGTGTTGCTGTCCAAGAGTAGCATTCAGTCCTGATACTGTAAAATGTTTTCTGAGAGTGACTCAAGTGAAAGAAGATTACAAAGTTCCTCCTTTGATTTTAATTTTTGTCAGGCAAGGGACAAGGTGGTTTCCAGCCTGACAGTCTTGAATATCTGTCTCTGCTCAGTGTCTCCTGTTCATACTGGAGACATTCATAAGTCCAGTCCCAGGAACTAACTCAATACTACAGTATTTATTTATTTATTTTCTGTGTGAACTCTTCATAGACAAACAAAAGATATTTTCATAAATGAAATAAAATATAATTAAAAAAAAAAAATAGGCAACGTTCAGCCAGAGCTCGGTACAGAGTTTATGCTGTGGGCTCTTCTGTATTTCTGTTACTAGGTTTGTGTCACATGGAATCACCTCTGTTGCTCTACCTATTGCCAAATGGGACACATTCACAAGGAAGCCACATTTGAAGTAAACAACATCTGGGAGCACTGCATACAGTAACTGTTCTGGTCACAGGCAGAGTTTCTCCTCTTGGATGATAGCTGTCATGTGAGTGCCAAGAATGCCTGTAGCTGGAAAACTGTTATATTGCAAAAAAATAGGGTGACTAACGTTCTCTTTGGTACTGCTTGAAGGATCCAGGACCCTTGAGACCCTATAAACCCTGAAAACTACTATTTCTGCAATACTGTCCATAGCATTTGTATCTTTAATTACATGTCACCATTAGAAGTGTTTCTTATGAGGTTTTAGTTTGTCCTAAACTGAATAAAACTGATGGTCCAAAGGAAAATGAAAAAAGACTATGGATCTGCTATAGTACCTGGATCTGCTAGAGGAACCTAGAGTACTGCCTGCAGTTCTGGTGCCCACAAGGCAAGAAGGACATGGAGCTCTTGCAGCAAGTCCAGAGGAGGGCCATGCAGGTGATCAGAGGGCTGGAGCACCTCCCCTGTGATGATGGGCTGAGGAAGTCAGGGCTGTTCAGCCTGGAGAAGAGAAGGTTGAGTGGAGACCTCATGGCAACCTTCCAGTGCCTGAAGGAGGCCCACAGGGAAGCCTGAGAGGGACTCTCGTCAGCAGCTGTAGTAATGGGACAAGGAACAATGGGTACAAACTGAAAGAGGGGGAATTTAGGCTACATATCTGGAAAAAATTCTTTACTGAGAGGGTGGTGAGATAGGGAATAGGTGAAGCATCCACTGAAGCTGTGGATGCCCCAGCCTGGCAGTGTTCAAGGCCTTGAGCAACCTGGTCTAATGAGAGGTGTCTCTGCCCATGGCAGGGGGAGATCTTTGAGGTCCATTCCAACCCCTAAACACTCCACGTTTCCATGGTCATTGAGTTCGGTCCTTTGGTGGCACTGTTTCTTCTCCGTGCAGCCACATCTGTAAGTGTATCTTGCTACATCTAAAGAGCAATCAGACTTTGCAGCCACTCCTGAACCTTCAGAGCATTCATCTGATACTGTCCCCATGGCATATTTTCATGTTTTTGTAACTTTTTTCTGGTGCCAACAAACAAAAGTGCTGAAGCGAAGGAAGAAGCAGAAGAAAGTTGAGAGAAGCCAGACTTGTGCATGCACACAAAAAAAGCAAATAAAAAGAGAAATGGAGAAAGGACAGAGGGGGGAAAGGAAACAAAGAGTAGAAGTTAACAGGGAGACCACACTTTCAACCAAAAGCAGCAGGAAAGACAGTAATAGCAATTAAATGTTCAGTGGGGTTTTCACCACTGTTCTCCTGCACAACGTTCAGATCTCTTTGGAGCCTAGAGATGGCAGGAGAGATCCAGGTGGGTACACCTACCCTGCCACACTTCAGGCCTCTGTGGCATGGCACTGGATGCCCTCTCCTGATCCATGGCAGGACACTAGACCTGTCCCAGGAGTCACACATTTTCCTGCATGGCCACAAGCAAGCAGTGAGCACCCTCTCTCCCCTCCCTGTCCCTACAGGAAGATCAAAGTTTCAGCACTGCTAAGAGAAGATTAGAGAGCTTTTAAATGGCATCTAACACCATTCATTCATTCATCTTCATTCTTAGATACTACTGTGCCACGTAAATATCATGCTGTGAAGACTTAAAAAGATGAAAGACTTGAACCGCCATTTTTTATTTTTTTTCAAAAAATATATAAATTCTATGCAGAGGAAGGGTCCCCTACACAGCAACCCAAGTCAATGGCTTTCTATTTCAGTACAAGAACTGACAATAAAATAAGTATCTGCCTATTATACAGTCCAGCTAGAGGCTACTGGCAAATAAGAAGTTAAACAAACTCAGAAAGCAATAAGATCAGTTATTAAAAAACTCAAACATTCAGATGGTGTGTTGATTTCTATATTGAAATAATTCCAAATAAAATGAAATAAACGCCTGGTTTTGTGTGTGGTAGAGATGAAAGGTTTTTGGAAGGATTTTTCAGTAGGAATCATAGAGAAGCAACCTAGCTAGATGCATGGTTGATGTAATTATGAACTTATGCACAATTTCTATGCAAAGCTTCTCTCCCAGGTTCTTAGAGGAAGAATATTAATCTGGCACAAGATAAATCTGGCAGCTGGTCAATCACTAATATGGAGATGTGGGAGCAGAGAAAATTATGGGTGGAGAAAGACAAAATGGGAGAAGTCAGGGGTAGGGAGGGATTGTGTAGTTTATGATTGTTAAACAAACTGGATTGCAGAATGAGGGATGACAGTGTGGATGGATGCTGTATGGGACTGATTTATTGATTTCTGGGGCAAACACCAGAGGAGGGAAAAAACAGGACATCTTTATAAATTCCTCTCAAAACCATTTCTGGAATTACCGTATGTTTTTGTTTAATTGCTGTCTTCCTTCTCAGTTTTGTAATTTGCTTTCCTTCCTTAACTTTAAAATAGACAATGACAATCAGTGTTTTCAAAGTGTGACCACAATTTTAAGATTTAACCTAGGAGTGTGTACCTAAACACATTTACTGAATTAATCTCCATGAAAAAATTATATTACAGGGGCGTGGGGAGGAAGAAAGGGAGGAACATCCATTCATACATGGAAATTGTGGCGGGGAATCATCTCTTTCCAAAGACAATCTCCAAAGTTAGCACACATATTCAAGTTACAGTCATTGACACATATATTCATTAGCAAACCAGGTACCCCTGAGATGTCCAGCTCCCTCAGCCCTCCAGACAAACAAACAAAATGTGCAGAATTTTATGCCCACGTTGCACAAAATTGCCCTTCACTTGCAAAGCTTCTCTGTTTGTATGAGGCAGCTGCCCTGGGCACAAGGGCTGTGCATGGCCTTGCAGCACTGTGAAACCAACACGGGAGGAAACCTGTGCCTCCCTCCCTCTGTGGCTGGTTTCACAGAGCCAGTCTGGTAGAAAATAATGTGCTAGAGGTAATAACCACAATTATTGCTGTAGTAGAAACAGTAACCATGATGTGGTTTATTTCCATTCCATTGAAATGTCAAGAATCAGAGTTGCATGGCTCTGAGGAGTAAACAGTATCTGTGGCTATCAGAACCTTTACACAGGGGCTTCCTTTGTTCCTTTTATTTTAACAGAAAAGCTCTGAAAGCAAAGCTCCTCTGGCACTCCAGTTATGCGTGTGAGTACGTGTGCTAATGTGCATGGAACAAAAGGGTGGAGAGAAGCTCTGGGCTGCAGTTACTGCTTGGAGTGTGTCTGCTTTGTACTTAGTAACCTTCTGCTGCTTCCAAGAACAGCTCGATAAATCACGCCTCTTCCACTGCATGCACACACCACTGTACGTTTTCAGCAGGCATCCAGATGTAAGCAATTAGGCCACGCTGGGCTATTCTGCTGCCTCCCCTACATGAGACATGTCTAAATAAGAATAATCCAGCTCATTCTTAAAAACATGCACAGTTCTTCCCAGACAGGCAGTGGTTAGCCCACGCTGGCAGATCCAGCAAGCACTTTCCAAAGTCATGGTCTAAATAGATGTCTAGACAATGCTCTGACTGCATGTTGGGACAAGGTCCTATCGTCCACCAGATCTCACTTCCCTCTTGCTTTCCTGATATGAAGAGCTCCAGCTCTGAGGTGCAGGGAGGTTGGATCAGATGACCCACCAAGGTCCCTTCTAACCTGGCCCATTCCATGATTCTGTGAAGCATAATGTACCCTCGGGGTCAGGGAGAGCTATTTGGTCTGGGTCCTCCAAGAACTGTGCTCAGGACTGCTCTCAGTCCTTCCTGGACATGAGGTTTGCCAAGCACCTCAGAGGATGCTGTCATTTCCACTTGCTGTCTGCTCTGTGATGAAATTCCAGCAAAAAAAAAGAACAGCTAGGGAAAACTGGTATGCTGGAAGGAAAGGTTTAGGCCTTCAGTAAGTAATGTCTAAACAAACGGCAGCAAGCCACTTGGGTTGCACTTCATTTCCTCAAGAGATTTCAGACTGTTCTGAATACAATAAACAACTGCCACTGGCAAAGGCAGACATATTTTTCTTTTCTCTTGAGGTATTGTAGATGTTATTCGATGTTCTGTGGTGGAAAAAAAATGTTTCGTGAAGCAACTGGAAGTTTCACATCAGTGAGATGCAGAGCAAAAAGCTCTAAGCAAGCTGTTTGATTGCTCTTTGAAAAGCTGCCAGACGTGGATGGCATTACAGAGAGACACTACAGGAAGGCTTTGTGACATTAAAAATAACATTCCAGCCCTCTTTCAAATGTAACACAGGATTAGCTACTAGTTGGTTACTATGATAGCTCAAATGTTGTTCTAGTCTTGAAATACTTGACAAGTCCATTGGACTGGGCTGCACTGACCCCAAGAGATGACTATGGTAAAAAACATTCAAGTCATCCTACATTTCTGTCCCTAGAATTATTTTTGCAGTATGTAGAAACATATTGAACTATGAAAGGTATAAAGTTGTCTATGATGAAGGAGGGTTTTTACAAGGAAGTTTAACACTCTCCAACTTTCTTTAAGCTGTGAAAAAATTCCACTGAGAAACCACTGGGAAGAAAGGAGCATCCACTCACTGGGTGGTACAGCTCATGACTGCTCAGTATTTGTGGGGTAGGGGAGAACAAAAATCATTTAAATGGATGTAATGTCTTCAGTATTCTGGAAAAGCTATATTTAAGCACTAAAAATTTCATACACACAAAGAGTATATTAAAAAAAAAAAGTTGGTCCTTTACTTCCCATTGTGTTTACATCTCTTCTGCACAGAGTCTGACACACACTAATGTCCTAAATATTTCTGGAGTTCAGACATCTTATATATAATTTATATTATATATGTATATTTACACATAATCATACTGTTTGGCTAGATTGTCAAATGCAGGAAAACATTTCATTGTCTGGCCTTTGAAGGCTGGGGTCCCATGAACAGCTATGGAAGAGAGGTTTGGCTTTGCCTGCTGGCTAAGGTGCCACCTGTCAGAAAGCCCTTTCCATTTGGTGCAGATTCCTGGATGATATGGGCAAGCAGAAATGTCAAGTGCTGCAGGGAGAACTCTCTGCACTTCAGTTCCCCCACAGGAATGTCTGGGGTTGTTCCTCAGGAAACATCCTCCTCTAATCCTGCAGGCAGCCAAGGAAGCAGGGAACATGCTCCTGATGGCCAGCACACCCTTAAGAAATGCTCATCTGCAGGTCTGGCTGTATTTGTTCACTACTTGACTGTGACAAAAACAAAAGGCTTCTTGGTAATGGCAGATTTCATTTACACCACCCCTTCTTTCTCTAGACTCCTCTCAGTCTGTCTCAGCATGCCTCCCCACCAGGCTAGTAAGCAGCCCCAGCAATATTTGTTCTTCTTGTTCTCTATCTGGTCTTTTCTTCTTTTTGTCTTATGCCTTTTACAGATAAAGATAAGATTGTTATCCAGGGAGGCATAAGCAAACAGCTTCTACTTAACTCCCCCTTCTTGAGAAAGTGCAAGTTACTGATGCTGAGTTTAGGGGGCAAGAAATGCAGGCAGGCTCTCATTTTAACTACCATGAGTAAACAATGTTTGTGTGTCTCTTACAGCAGTAAGAGACGACTTTTCAAACCTTCTTATACTAAAATCATGGCCAAAAGCACTGTGAGGGTGTATTTTCTCTGACTGTTTCAGTGGCTGTTGAATCAGAAAGATAGACCACATATCCATGGATATGGAGCACCCACAGCATAGCACAGCAATGCTATTCCCACATGCTCTAAACCTTGGACTTTCCCAACATTCACCAGGTGACCAGTAAAGAGATCTTGCCTTCCTGTGCTGCACAGCACACCTTTTCAAAAGTTCTCCTTCTCAGCAGCTCTTTCTAAGTCTGGTTCTTTTGTCTCTGGGTTTCTAACTTCACTTAACTTCCCAACTGCCCAGAGTTTTACCTCGCAGTGGTTTCTGAGATGGGCTCACCAGTTTCTCATCACAATCACTCACTTTCACACAGCCAGTCCTTCTCCCTAACTGACAGTCATTTGGAGATACAGCAGTGTTTGAACCCAAACTTTCGGAGCAAGCTCTGCCAAAAATTTTCATTAAGATAAACATGACCCCCCCTCAGATTCTGCTAACAGCTGTTACAAGAGAACAGATTTCCTCATGCAGCATGAGAAGACAAGCTTGTATTTCAACTCCTCTGACAGATGATGGAAATGGGTTTGATATGTTGTGGAGGATTAGTTGCTTGTTTTATTTTCTTTTTAATTTCAGCTGCAAACTTATGACTAAAGTGGTAGTTTA
This sequence comes from Urocynchramus pylzowi, assembly GCA_013397555.1. Lineage (NCBI taxonomy): Eukaryota > Metazoa > Chordata > Aves > Passeriformes > Fringillidae > Urocynchramus > Urocynchramus pylzowi. Next base: position 1,068,999 of record VZRH01002546.1, read on the forward strand.
AAATCTCTCCAAAGCTGAATGTATGGAACATTTCTCAGAAGGAGTATATAAAAAAAGCATGATATTTATCTCATGAAGTTATAATGCAGGCAGTAATTATCAGGAGTCTTCCTCTGTCATTCCATGCACAATTCTTTCCAGTCTCTGCTACATGGTATATTAACAATCCCTTTCTATCCAAAGCAGTGGTAAGGCATGCTTCAAAACAGTGCATTTTTTAAGGCTTTTTGTGACCTTTTCATTCTGTTGGCCTTTCCAGAAAAGGATGATGAATACAGTCTAGCTTGTTTGAAAGTTGCAAGTGGTCAATAGTGTTTCTGTGGCATGTGGTGACTACAAAGCCTACTATAAAATACATGGAAGAATGTTCAGAAGTTACAGCGTTGGTAAAACTGGACAGCTGTACCTCTGGAGAAGCCATCTGCAAAGCCACAGCAGGGAAAAAAACACATGTTGAATCCAGTTAAAAGCTTTCTGAGACTGCCTTCAGACCTTAACTGCAAGAGTAGGTGTATACCAATACTATTAATTTTTGACCTGACTCCTGGACTGCCAGCCTGGACACCAAGCTGAGCAGAATGCTGGGGATGTGGCAATGGGGAGGGCTGGCACAGCTCCCTGCCCAGAGACCCTCAGAACCAGCATGTGGTGACTTCTCCCCAGTGCTCATGGCTCAGGAGCCTCTGTGCTGGGGACAGGCTGCTACTGGCCACCAGCCCCCCAGCCCCCAGGCTGCTCCTGGTCACCAGTCCCCCAGCCCCCAGGCTGCTCCTGGCCACCAGACTCCCACTCCTTCACTGAAATAGATGCTACAGCAGGCTGGGAAACACTGGCATTCCTTGAGACACCATAGCTGTGCAGCCCTGGGTTTTAAGCAAGCGTTTTCTCCTCTTTTGATCAACATCCATGTTCTCCCATCGCCCTCTAAGTCTCCTTTCAAGACCGGTTTTTATTTAACCTTGAAATGCAAGGGGAATAATCTAGGTTAAAAAAACCCTAAAACGAAAAACACAACAAAGGACCCCCTCCCTATTCCATCTTCAGACACTTCTGCAGCTGCAAACCAGAGTGCATTTTTTTTCCATTCAAAGCCACAAACTGGCCTGAATTCGCTAAAATGCTGGGTTAGTGCACATGAAACCTTCGGCGTGCCTGTGAACTGCCTGCAGCTCAAGAAATTCAGAGCTGGTCTGTCTGTTTTCCCCCCGGAGCCCCCCAAATTCGCTGCCAGTGCTGCCAGTGCTTTTGTGAGCCCCAACATCGCCCCTTCGTGGCTGGAGCTGTCCTTCCTGAGCCTGGGCCAGGGGCCCCTCCTCGGAGCTGCTCTCTTGCACACTGAAACTGAAAAGCGCTTTTGGCATGTTTACAGAAAGGGGTGGGCTCCCCCTGTCATCCCACCCTCTCCCCTTAAATTCCAGTCTGAGCAGGTCAGACTAAACAGGCTGTGTGTCCTCCAAAACAGACTTTGCCTACACCACCCTGCATCCAAGCCTTAGTCCTGAGTGGCCAGGAACTGCAGCTGATCACACAACTCTTTTATCAGCTTTCATTTCGATCTCTGAAAATCAAGGTTCTGCTTATGTCTGAGACTGCTATCTCTTGCAGGCAACGTGGTGCAGATGCGTGTGGGGCAAGAGCAGTGACAGAGCAGGGCTAAAGTGCTTGCAGCACACCTTTGCACCTCCTTACACTCCTGCTGTACATTAGACCATTTACAGAGTCGCTTTATTCTACTTTTTGCAGCAGGCAAGAATAGTCAGCACACAGCCACCTTCCAGCCTCAGTGTGACTGTCACCCAATCCCTACCTGAAGACTGCTAGAAATGTGGACAAGAGCCATTTTCCCCACACATCCCTGCCTGGAATCCCAGTGTCAATTGCCAAGGAACACCAGCAGCCAGAGTGGCAGAAACACAGAGCACTTAATGACTTGTTCGGGATCCCGTTTCTCCATTGAAAAGTTTCTCCCTCCCTCCCTCACGCCCCGCATCTCCCAAGAAGCTCATGGCTCCTTTATCGGAACCAGTCAGGGCAAACTGCTGGGTGACACAAACCAGACGGCCAGCATCCGCTGCAGACTGGGACAAAAGATGGAAGCAAAAGATAACAATGGAGCACAGCTGGCTGATAAGCGTGTTTAAATTTTTGCAGAGATTAGCTGTGAGAACAGGAAGGAGTCCTTTCTCTCCCTTCTGTTTGTTTAGCTTTCTGCAATTGTTTATTTTTAGGATGAAAAACATGCCCATGCAGACTTATCAAGCAAGTTAAAGCAAGGCAGAGGGAGAAATTTGTCTCGTTAGAAACATGAAAGCCCCGTCACAGCCGAAAGTAAGCAGGACTCAGCGTTTTGCAGAGCCACGTAAGCGGGCGGAGCGCTGCGCGGCTGCCGGCGGCGAGCGGGGCCGGAGCGCTCAGCCCCGGGGTCCGCCTGGCTCCCCTGGCTCCAGCAGGGCTGCGCAGCCGCCTCCTCTCTCGCTGCGGGGATGGACACGGCTCAGCTGGCGGGTTGCACAGCTCCTCTCACACGGCAAAAGCTTTCCCTTATTTATCTAAGCTGTCGGAGTGGGAGTTCTAAGTACAGGCTATTCAGCAGGAAGCTTCTCCTTAAGTCTGTGAGTGCCTGTGCCTGGCTTCCATAAATTTAAAAACAAGCTCTGGAAAATAAGGTTTTTTGTAAGGGGAACCAGCGAACAAAACACATTTGAAGGAAGAGTTGCAGTTTAAGGGACTGGTGGTGCTGTCATAGGATGAAATGTAAGTTTTCCTCATGTGTTTCACACGGGGGAGACACAGGTTGCCACCAGCCACTAAACTATCATAAAATAGGCTGTTTCACTGCCCTTCCTCCCCTGCCTGCCCTAAATCCGAACCTGCCTCCGCTCAGTTTCCTCACATGCAAACCTGCAGCCCATTCTGTGGATCCCCGCTGGTGTGAAAACTGCAGGATCACATCAGTGGTGTTATAACGTCTCACTTCTCCCTCCTCTGACTGACAGCACACACAGGAGGTCCTGCATAACACACTTGTACAAAGATTAGGCCAGAAACTCTACCCGAGCTTCCTGTTCGCACCTGGTAGTGCTATGAATGAAGAAAGAGGCCACAGGGTCAGCTGTACTCAGAGAATTTCATGCCCCCCTGGAGAAGCAAAGCTGTGGTAGAGCTGGGTTTCCTACAGCTGAGCATCCCAGGCTGCTGCCAGGCAGCCAGAGGTGTGGCACTGTATGTCATTACCCTTTGCTGGAACAGCTTGAGCTTGGGCTATCATCACACTGTGTGAAAAGATTTTGGTCCAGGACTATTCTCTCACTGTTCCCAAGAGGCTGAGACAAAACCAGAACAGGAGGGTAGTTCTGTGATGCACCCCTCTTACCCTACCTGTAAAGGAGTACCAGCATGAAATGGAGAACAAAACCAAGCCATTGAGGTCAAGCATTTTCTCTTAACAGCCATTTTCACTGGGGAAAAGTTTTTCTCTGTTTTTCAGAATACACTAAGAGACCATTGCACTAATATGTGGACAAAAAAAGTACAACTGATAGAAACAATGTGCTTCTTGTGTTCTAAGTGCTGTGGCTTGTTCATGTGAGCCATCCTTTTGGATGGCTACACAGGCTTGTTTGCAAGACTGGCAGTGCAGAGGCAGAGAAACCAGCTGTGCTCATAAAGCTTCTTAGTTGTGCTGAAGCCTGGCAATCCCCACAACTCAGCTGAACACCGATCTGCTGCTTCCCCCATTGTTCCCCTTGTTGTTATCTCTGCAAGAATTTTTGTTTCAAAAACATTAATGAAAAAAGACCTTTCTTTTTCTGATTAAAAAATCCCACCAAACCCTCCAGAAGCTGATTAATACTTCTGAAAATCTCTGTGGTTTGCTCCAGAAGTCCCTTCAACACAGTCATAAAAACTTTTATCAGTCCCAGAGGCACTGCAGCCTCCAGAGGGCTGTGCTGCTCACCAGCCATGTGTCTGGGGGGGAAAGCTGGGTGGGGAACCCCAGCAGAGTGGGGATCCCTGGGGTGTCCCAGTGCTAAGGAAAGGGGGGTCAGTGATGGTCTGGCTAATGCCAGCACTCCCCAGCAGTGCACGACTCCCGGGACACTGCCAGCACTGCTCCTTCTCTGCCTTCGATTACAGAAACAAATTGATGATTTATTTCAACAGGTAAAGCAAATGAAGCCTCCTGGGTAATTACAATCAGCAGTAAAACACAGTGTTTGCCCTGAAAAGCTTCCTATCTAATTATACCTATTACTCCAAAATTATACAAAGCATTTTTTTGCCGTCTGGGTTCATAAATGACAAGTATTTTAATAATCACCTGAAGTACATATCAAGGATTTCAAATGTCAGAAGGAATTTCAGGTGCTTTGTAAATGCCTGTTTTCTGTAAAATCATGCTTTTATGACAGCTCATGTAAGACAGAAATACAAATGCACTGCATACATAATCTGAAAGCCTGCATATTCCCAGTGTATGTTTTTGCATTTCTACATTCTAAAAGATAAAATAGGATGAATCAAACAGGATGAATCAAACCACCACACTGGTGGTTCTTGAGTGCTTTGTTGCAGTGGCTGTCTCAGAACCCAGAATATATTAATTCACTAGCATGAACTGACCTTTTTCTTTTCTGGTAGTGGGGTATGGGATGGAAGGAGCATATTTGTGGTGCCAAAGGTGAAGGATAGGCACTGATGCAGGGAAACAAAGCTTAGCTTAAATCAAGAAAAGCACCAACATGGCTGCTGTGAGACCTGATTTGTTGCCTTCATACAATGTGTTCTTCCACACAGGAGAAACAGCAGTAGGAGCAGTGATACTCTGCACCCCAGCGTGTGGGAAACAAATAACTGGACTGGCCAGATAATGAGGTACAATGACTAATAATTGTGGGGTTTTTCACTGTTTTTAAATAGGTCACCTTTTTCCTCTCTGACTCTGAATCGAATTTTCCTCTGTGCTGACTGCCAAGCATGTGACTCCTCGATGCTGTAGAAAAGAAAGCAGCAGCAGCAGGCCCTTGGGGTATGGAGACATTACAGCAGCCACGCAACACATTTCTGCATTCAGAAAAGCTTTAGCATTGGGTCAGGCAACAGCTACTAAGCAAGGACATATGAATTTTTTTTCATGTTGTCAGAAGAAAATGTGGAATTGATAAGAAACACCTGTGGACATGCAAAGCCATCTCAGAACCCAGGGTTTGTTTAGATGATAAAGAGATAAAATCTGAAGGCATGTATTGCAAGGGAAGATAATCTTTAACAGAATGTCTGTTTTGAAAAAAGGAAAAAAAAAAGAAAGAAAGAAGTGGTACATTTCAGGTAATTGGCTTTCTCTACAAAGAAAGGTCCTTGAGGATCATAAGGCAACATTGGTGCAATATGTAAAACTGTATGAGCTGCATGGATGCTGTTCATTCATTTTTCTTCATGGAAACATGATGCCGTTTAGATTTTATTTGCATCTTGTAAATATTTTTTTAGAACCCCAGCAGGACACTGGAAAGCATAAAAGCACACATTACCAGCTGAACATATGTAACCAGAGTTTTCTCTTTGCTTGCAGCTCAGCCTGTTCCATGTGCTCTGATTTAAACCCTGTAATACACTTACCACATAAGAATTCTGTTTAGCTACATTTAACATTTTTGAGGGAACGTTTGTCAGATCATTTGTTTTACTTAATGCGTACGTATTTTCATGCCTTTGTCCTGCTTGATGTGAAATAAGTTTTTTGAAGAAGTTGATCTCGATGTTTCTTGTCATAATTTGGAAAAGACACAGTATTTAAATACTGAGAAATGTGCAGTGCAGTGTGGATTTAATGGAAACATTGCCACAATTCTACGCTTATGTTGTGGCATTAAATCAGTCAGAAGACAGAGGCAAACTGCCAGTGTGTGCAATGCCCAGAGGAGGAGGCAGTTCCAGTAATAATTTTAGAGACTGTAAAGCGACTCTGAAATGGAAATATCAGCAGCAGCTCTAGGAGGGCTCAGCTGCACAAGATGCACAAGCGCATGCCCAATTTTAAACACACAAGTAGCTCCAAAATCAATGAGACCACCCACAGGTTTACAGTCCTTTGAAGAATTGAGCCCTTAATTGCTCAGTAACTGCTGCAAAAAGACGTCAAGTTCCCTTTGTTTTACTTATTATTAAAAAGAGCTTTGCCAGCATAAAACACAGGAGGAGCCCAACCCAAACCAAACGGATGAAGTGAGGAGCCAAAGCAGCCTTGCAGAAGGGCTGCTTTTTGCTACAATTCTCCTGTTTCAGCTCAGGGTGAGTTGCTCTCCTGCTGTGGTCCACACTCAGCAACACTTCAGGCAGGACCACCAAATTACAGTTGCTTCCACCTTTGGATGATGAGCAATTGACAAGTTCAGAAGGTTTGGCGATAATTTTCTTTGTACACAAAGTCCTGCTCAAAAACCCTCTGTTAGAAAAGAATATTATTTCTGTAGCAAAACCTTTTAAGACCTACTTGGGATGCCAAGCTTCCTTGTCTGCCAGGATATTTCTACAGCTTCACAAATGGTTACATGTGAGGCACAAGAACTTTAACAAGCTGCTTTTGCAGTGTACGAGGCAGGGAAGTGTTAACATCTCCTCTCTACAGAGACAACTGATCTGCAAGGGGTCAGAAACCTCAGCTGCAGAAAATCCGGAAAGCTAAGCTAACTTTATTGCAGCTCTGCTGATTTATACCAGCTGAACATATGGCCTCAGAAGATTAAGTAGTCTGTGTGAGAAATCTGTGGCACATCTGGGACACTCCAGGGCCTGAGTCACAAGATCATCCTTCCTGCCCGTAACAATTGCAAACATGCCTCTACTATGCAGGAGCCTCTGCAAACTTTTTTGTTAACCTCCTGGCAAAGCAATAATGAAATTGTTTGAATGACTGAGCCCAGGGAAATTTGGGGTTAGCTTATGCTGTTAACAAAGCCACTTTCTCTGATTACTTTGTGCATTACACTATTCTATACAGGTAAGCCAAAACTATATAAAATATTGGATTGACTTTCTTGCAGTCATATTCTGAACAGAGACATAGCAGAAGGAATTTTCAGTCCAACATGGAGGAAGAGTCTGTCAAAATCTCACAAAATGGGATCTGGGTTTCCTTTTTGCCTCAATCCTCTGCCATACTGGATATGAGTAGCTGGGGACAAATGCATCACTGCAGAGATGTTTCCCTGTGTGTGCTTTTTTTAACCATCAAGGGATTTATGTCAGGGTAATGTCATACACATATTTCCCTCACTATCTTTTGCCCAGGAAATAGGGAATTTCTGGAAATACCAAAGATCTAAATAAAGTCAAATATATGCTTTAATAGGCTGCTAAAGCATGATCATTTTGTATCTGGGACAGCTATTTTTGCCACAGCAATATTTTGTTAACTATTGCTCCAGGACAGGGAAAAAAAAAAAAACTTTTTCAAATAGGTTATTAAAAAATAGTTAAAACAAATTGGAGCAAAGCCTGTACCGTTTGGGGGGGAAAAATGAAGCTGTTCACCTGCAGGCTCTGATTGATATTTGGGCTACAGTGATACTCCAGGATTGGCTTCAAAATGATACAATGTAAAATATTCACAACCTTGATGTTACAGCTAATTTCAGTACAGATAATGGTACTGGTGAGAGAGGTAATGGCATCCCTCTGTCAAAAGAAACAGAACAATACAATGAAAACTCATTTAGAATTTGATTTATTACCACAATAATTAGTAAAATGCTTCATATTGAGGGGATCATTATTGCACATAACATGAAACAGCCATTGAAGAATAAGCAACGCTGCACTTTGGCAATTACCAGGGGAAAAACTGGAATTGAACTGTATTTAAACAAAGACCAAAAAAAAAGAAAAAAAAAAAAAAAACCAAAAAAAAAAAAGGAGAAAGAAAAAAAAGAAAAAAACAAAGAAATACACACCCTAGTCTGGAAGATTAATGAAAAGTATAATCAAATTACTGCAGAAGTTAAGAAACACAAAAGCACTTCACCAGTTTTCAGAAAAATATGACACACAGCAAAACTTTTAGGGGGTTAATAACATTCTGTGAGCTATATTTATCCTAACCTTGCAAGTATTTATTCTAGAAGGGCTTATTTTTTAACAGACTTTTTTAAGCTACCTGACAAAAAGGGCTAAACATTGTGACCCTCAATAAGGAGGGAAAGAAATAGAGAAAAGTTTTCTTAGCATCCATTTTCCGCCTGCTATTCAACGAGGAAGCAACATCTGTCAGCAGTTTCCCGAGCACTCTGTGTGACCCAGCACCACCACCTGCTGTTTGGGAAGGAAGACTCCATTCCCCTTGTCCTACACATTAAAACTGCAGTACCATGCAGGCAAAGAGAAAGAATTCTTTTAAACATTTGAAGATGGGGAGGACTAAAAAACAACGCAACAAAAGAAATCAAACTCCCACCACCCACAGCAGTGTGTGGGAGAGGCAGCTCTTAAACTATTTAAACCACAGGGAGATCTCTCCTCAGAAATGGAGTGAAGAAGCTTAGCTGGTCACAACAGCCATAATAGCTGGCTCTTCTGCTCTTTTGGCAAGGGCTACCCACAAAATCTTTATAGACTTTGGCACTGCGTATGACTTGCCTCAAGTGTGCAGCATGTCTTCCCCCAGATCCTGAAGCTCATTGGAAAAAGGGGTTCTGTTGGCTGCATTTTGGCTCTTCTTTGGCTATGGGGGGCTGCTGAAATTTCCTTGTATGATGCTTTGTCAGCAATGGTCAACTGAATACAGGCCTCCCAGGTTTATACATATGGAAAACAGTAAGGGCCAAAAGTAGTGAGAAAGTCCCTCATTCCTTCCAATGAGTGTGATGAAAAAGTCAGCCTGTGTCATTTCTTTTTATTTAGTAATGGACCAAAAAGAAAAAGAAATATAGCTAAGGATGCCTTAAGAAAGCCAAAAGAAGATATTCAATACCAATCTGCTGCCTGTATCCAAAACTGCAACTAAAAGCTGTGTCAGCTGCACCTGAGAATTTGACCAGACTCCACACTGCAGGAATAACTGAATTACAGCCAATGGGAGCAACTGTGCAGGAGCCATGCTCCATTCACATTGTTAAATCACAGCCCAAAATCTGATGAGTTTTTTTGTTTGGTGGTTTGTTTTTTTTTTCCCACCAGCTTTCCCTTTAGACAGGTAAATCTCCAACTTGGCCTATCTGCATATCTAATTCTTCCCAGGACGAGTGCTCTGTCCTGTATCTTGTGCAGACACGAAAGGAGTGCATTCAAAAGGGCATGCCACTGATTAATGGCAAACAGTGCAATTCTTCACAGATAGTGAAGTATCCCCCAGCTGCTAATCAGTACTGTCAATGATCTGTGATGCTAAACATGTGCATTTCTGCAGTACAAGGCTTGTGAGGCTCCAGTGTCTGCCTGTAGTGTCCAAAATTCTCATTTACCCTAAAGAGGAAAGGGCTTGGGTGGATGAATGGAGTGTGTGTACTGGATGTTTTTTGGGTTTTGTTGCTGTTAGCTCACCCCCAAATGAGAATTTGTTCATGCTTTAAGGCTGTTCTTTCTGCATTGTCTGTTTCCATTCAGCTCCTAAGCTGAGGTGATGAGGCTTTAGTTTATTTGCAGACCCAGTGCACATCTGGGAGTTGTAGAACTAAGCTTATTATCAGGTTGATGCAGGTTACATTTTTTACCCTCTCCTGGTCTGGAATCCCTGAGCTGTTGCATGAAGCACAGTGCAGCCTGACTACCTCAAAACATCCAGACCTTGGAGGCTTTGGTTTGCAATTTCTGCCGCCCTTTATTTCCCTGCTCACTTAAACCATTAAAAGAGCTCATAGCAATTTTAAAACTAGAGGGGGTTTTGTGTTATTAGCATTTTTATTTTTGTTTGATTGATTGAGTAGGGTTTTTTTAATACAAAATATAAGAAATGTATCTTTTGCATCAACAGAGCTGAAGGTACTTGAACTTGGAGTTGGACCAAGTGGGTGGTAGGAGAGCTGGGGGAGCAGGCTCACAGGACACTGCCTGCCCCACCTCTGCAGGGGTCAGCCAGAAACCTAGACAAGGCAGAGAAGCAAATATGAGACACATGGGTTGGAGTCCCATTTCCAGCCTTTTTGCTGTGCCTGTCTCTGCAGCAGGGATGCACTGTGAATGTAGTCTGCCACAGCAGCCACTGGAGTTAGGCAGGGAAGGCTTTAGATCCACCTGATAGCTGAGATGTGGAGCAATGAAGGGTTGCTTCCCTCAAACACCGATTCACAAACGCCTGAGCCAATGTTCACCTTCAGTAACTACAGGGGCTTCTAGAAAGGGATCCCTTTTAAAGTACTAACCTGTTTCTTTTGGCTGAAAAAGAGCTGGAGGGAATTGTTTTTAAATGCAGGTGCCCCTGTGTGTGCTACTGTTCACGTGTCCTGAGGTTGGAGGCTACATCACTACTGGCATCTCAAATGACTACAGGATCAGAGAGAACACACAGATGTTGAAACCATCACAACAAATGTGATGTAAAATGAATATAAAACTAAACACCTAAAAATATATCTGAATTTTAGTAAGAGCTAAACAAATGCAGCAGAAGTCTGAAATATTTCCTAGAATTATCCTTATCCTAGCAGTGGATTTTTGTAGTGGAAAAGCTGTAATGTAACTTAGAAAATATAGATCACTACAAAACTGTGATGGAACCCTGAAGTGACATAGTACAGCACTGAATTTATCAGTGACTTTTAATCTGAATATGCTGGGAATTTCCCTTCTGCCATGTTTAAGATTTGTTAAAAAAAAGGTAATCTTTTAACTTCAAATATGCAAACTGTCAGTTGCATAACATGGACCATAAACATAGCAGAGTTTGCTTCATTGAACAATTAAAAGATCAAGGTGTTTTCTGTTTAGTTACCTCAAGGAGACTCTGAGTATAGTGATTTTTAAAAAGACTATTCCTAAATATTCTAAAATAAATCTGCTGTTCTCCTACTCTTTTCCCTGTGATTAACTATATTCATTTAAATTGTTTATTATTGAATCAGCAGAGGTCAAAAGCTAAGACCTATCCATCCTTTCCACCTAGAGGAAATTAATCTCTGATGTCTCTATGTTCTCTCCATCCCCTTTTCAATATATTTTTAATAATAGTGGAGTTCCTGAGAGCCTTGCAGGCATCTAAGTGCACACACACCATCACTATCCAGGTTTATCTGGTTATTCACTAACCAGATGCAAGAGGAAGATGGCTCGCAACATTATGACTGCCAGAGAGAAAGTCCAATGACATAGAGTGAAAATAAGTATTTAAGAGAAAAAAATGATTATAATGTGATCTGAAGTTGGTGATTTCTGATGACTTGTTATGATTCAAATGTAAGGAAACAGACCTTACAGGCCCTTAAATCTTCCATACTATAGAGAGTACACTTTTATTTCAGAGATCAATCCAAGATTTTCTACTTTCAGAAATGCCTCTTGTCTCATTAAATCCTTCTCTTTTTGTCAGGCTTGAGCTCTTTCTGAGATGAGTGCAAATTCTGAGGTACTCCAGTGAGCAAATACTCTGCCAAGTTCAAGTTTTCCAGTTTAATCATGTTACCAAAAGCTGCTTTCTTAATGCCCTTCTCAGTAATTTGATTGTGACTGAGATCAAGCTTTTCTAGCTCTGACAGCTCACTGAAGACATCAGCAGGAATTACTAATATTTTACTGGATGCTGAATGTAATTCCTTAAGGGCAAGGGGGAGAATAGAGGGAATGAATGCTCCTCAGTTGACTGAAGTTCATCATGTGCAAAGATGCTAGGGAGCCAAACTCCACTCTGGGGAAGGGTTGGTGGGCTACCCTGCTGCTGAGGCTGGCTCAGACTCCTGGGCTGAGTCAAAGCCCCATCCATGACAGTCCAGGTGCCCCAGCTCCACCAGGACACATCTGCTGGGTGCTCCTGAGGTTATTGCCTAGCTCCTGAAGACATGAGCCTTTGCAAGCCTTCACAGGCTTCTGTCATAGCTCCATGCCTGAGCTGCTTGCTCTTCAAAATCGAGAAATCTGGTGACAAATATATCTTCAGAAGACCCAGCTGCATGAAATTTATCCTGTCATAAATAAAGTCATAAATATCTACCACTAAAGGGAATTCCTTCAGGGTTATCTGACAGCCTTTTGCCTGAGAACTAAACCACTCTGAAAATGAGAACAGTGGAACTACCACCCTTTTCATCCAAAGAAGAGTTTAAAAGCACTTGGTGTAGAAATTTCTTTCTAATATCCTCTATTAGTTATACTGGTGTAATAACAGCTGTAATAAATATATTGTAATTTACTTCTCTGTATCTGTATTTGAATATAAAATTGTTGGTGTTTATAGTTAGAGCACTATTCCTCTGTCCTTTATATCTTTTATAAACTAAGTTCTCTAGTTGCATAATTTGTTTTTATCTTGCGCTCCTTCTCTTGAGTGTTTATGATGTGTGCTCTAATGCTTTTTTTTAAAGCATCTGTTTTCTACATTTTTCACAATTTTTTTCAAGAAATGATAAAATAATAAGTCATGCTTTAATGTAAGCTGATGCACAATTTGCTCATTTGGTAATCCCGTGTCTGTGATGAATAACCACAAAGGAACCTTATATCAACATGCCTCTATTTATATCCTGTGACTGAGTCGTTATTCACCTACGACTTTCCAGCATACATCATCCTGTACAACTACATACCTTATGATAATTGTTTTTAAACAGCTGACTCTCCAAAAGTAACTAAAAAACTTCAGCTGGAGGGCTCAACTGCCAGAGCAGGCACACTGGAGGGCAAGAGTCATCCTCAAAACAGGCTGTTGATCTGATCATCTCATCTTCCACATCTTTACAGCACTATTGCTTTTTAAAGAATTATTATTGTTCTGCCCTGTTCTAGCTTTCTGCTTGTTTATCAGCTTCTTATTTTTACTTTTTGCTGTTTTAGGTTCTAATAGACCATACAGCCTTTTCTTCATTTTTTGTTACCTCTTCATTTTTCTACCATTTACTAGAAGGAATACTAGTGATCCACTACTTCTCCTGACATTTTCTGGACAAACACTGCAGCACTCTGTCCTGAGAGAACACGCACCCTTGTTTGATTTGTGACTTCTCCTTCTGCCAGCTGGAAAGTTCCTCTGCCTGCCCGTGGAGATGCTGAGAAAGGGCCTGCTGGACTGTCCCTGGATGTCAGGAGTGATGCTCCCACCCAAGAGATCTCTGCAGGGGACACCTCTGAGGTGCAGCAACAAACAAAAGATCACTCATCTACCCACAGGTTTTGCCCTTCTGCTCTTTTACAGCTGCTGGCTCCACTGTGAATTTCAAGACTGAATTTGTGCTAATATGTTTCAAAGGCAAAGCTGCATTTTTAAACTTCTTGTTTAACTTATGGGCCAATTGTAATGTTTTCACTGCAATTTTTTCCTGTTTTCAGGGTTTTCCCTGTTCCTCATTCCTTTTAAGGAAAAGACACAAAGACTTCTGGAGAAAAAGACATGCATACATAAAATCATAAACTACACAGTCTATTAGCATAAAAGTCTGTTGATAAAATTTTTAAATGACATAAATTCAGAAAACTTTGATTGATACTCTTGCTTCTTTTCTGATTTGTAACAACCCTGGGGATCTGTATCTTCTGGCAAAAGAGAATGTAATTTCTTCTTCCATTATAAATGCTTGAGGATATTGAAGCTATAAAATACATTTTTTGCATTTCAATGTGGGTCTGAATAACATTGCTCTTTAAAATGTTGCATTTAACCTGCCTTTCAGCATACTATAAAGTAATTTCAGTACCTTTAGGTATAAGGCACATGTGACTTCCTGTGTCATACAAGGGATACATATTGCTAGGAGAGGTTTAGAATTATCAATGTCAGATGAAAAGTGTTAATATATATCTGTTGAAACTGTGCTTTTTAAATAATGGATATTTGTCTGTCCACTCCAAGAAAGTAGAAAGAATGGAATATCTATGACAGCTAGTTTACATCCCTACAATTATAATTAATTCATTTCTGAAATTGTTACATTCTTTTCTATCTCTTTGTCTAAGTATTCATCAATACTTAGACAAATTCAATACTTAGACATCAATTCATTTTCCAATAGACAGTACACTAAACCAGCAAGTTTCTCTCAAGAGCTAATTCTGTTTTATCTCCTGATACTTCTGAAAACACTCTCATTTGCAGGAATTCAGATAGAAAATCTAAGCTTGCTTAAAACTTACAGTCATTTCTGCAGCTGAGAGGAAGAGAAGTGATTTAACCATAATGATCATCATCCCCATTGACTCAAGGAAAGTTTCTATCCTTTGCTGAAATGAATATTTAAAAAAAATAAAAAATTTAAATAGTTAACAACTACATTGAAAACAAAATGAAAATGTCTCACAACATTCCTTTGGTTGTATTCTTACTTACATCCTGCAAGTATCATCTCCCACAGCCTGTCATTTGGACACAGAGGCCACCTGCACCCCTGTGAGGACTCTGTTTGCACAGCCCAGTGCCCCACAGGCAGCAGTAAAGGGCATCCTGTGACCTTGAGTGCCTTGGGCCACCTTTCCCAGATGGAGGGTTTGGGAATGTATTAATATTGGCTTGGAAGATATTTAAAAGTGAGCTTAAGAAGGGTTAGAGACTTCATAAAAGGGCAAGGCTGATGATGCCACCACCTTTGTAAAGGATATATTTGACAGTGACTGATTCCCTGCAAGGCTCATTATTATTTCATCATTGTACTCTTGAGAGACTTTGACAGCAATGAATTTCTAGTACAATATCTTATCTTCCCCTGCCAGGCTCCCTCCAATTTTCCTGCACAAGACCCTTTGGTACTTGCCATAGACCCTGCTGCCTGCAACCACAGGCAGTACCACAGAGCTCTTTCCTCATAAATGCCTCATTTTTCTCTCCTTATGTAAGTTTAACTTTCTTTAGCACGCCCAGCTTCTTCCAATGCCACAGGTCTCCTCTCTGCTTTTACCCAATGCTACTCCAGTAGAATATTTGCACCTCTCCATTCTCCTGCCTAACTTTGTTTAGCCCTTTGTTGAGCACAAGATAAAAGATGTGCTGGCAAAAGGAAGTTTTAACTGTACTGGGATCCTAGCAGCCTCATCCCCTGGTGGGAGCCCTGTCAGAGTTTCTTTGCCTCATCCAGTTGCTGATATTTTAATGAAAATTTAAGAACTTGGAATGTAGTTCTCTATCAAATTTGAATGAACTTGGGCAATGGAATTAGGACATATATGTGACTATTACAGACCAACCTCAGATTCTTTTCTTTTTTAAACAGGGTGAAAGTAGCATGAAAGTAACTTAAAAATAGGATATGTTATAGTTAGCTTATGTAGTGCATTGTAGCAGAAGTTTTCAGCCTTTTACAAATATCTGAATTTTCCAAGGCAAGACCTTAAAAATGTGATTAAAGTAAAACTTTGGATGGCTATAGCAAGTCACATATTTTCAATTTAGAATTAATGGAGAAAATTAAATCCCTTTAAAGAAATTTTCATACCATTAAATGAAATAGATTAAGACATGGGATTTCCAACCAAATGCAAAATTAACTGCAAAACTTCAGATTTCCCTACAATAGTTTTATTTTGCAAGGCCTCTCCCTTAAATACAACAAAGGTATGGTTAGGTTTTCTCACACACTACAATTACATTGCTTCTAAGGAAACAAATACTATTAAAATAGCAGACTATTAAATTCCCCCCCAACTTTTCAATTAATAAAATTTAATATTCTCATTTACAAGTAAGAGGAGAGGTTATTTTGTTAACAAGTGTGAAAATCAGATGGATTTTCACTGACAGTTTCCATTATTTTAATCTAAGATATATATTTCTGGCTGTACAGTAAGTGCTTAATGATTGTGTGAAATAAATTTCCTATGACTACATTTTTGTATAAATTGAGGATGGGTTTGCAGTGGAAGCAGAAGATGGGGAGTCATCCCTGGGTGCTCTGTGAAACTATAAAACTATAGAATCTTTTAGATTCCAACTGCTAACCCGGGATTGCCATGCCCACCACTAAACCCTGTCCTTAAGCACCTCATCCAAACATCTTTCAAATACCTTCAGGGATGGTGCCTCAACCACCCCTCTGGGCAGCCTGTTCCAGTGCCTGACAGCCCTTTGGGAAAAGAATTTTTTCTTCATATGTAATCTAAACCCTTCCTGGTTCAACTTGAGTGTTCTGCTCCTCACTCATGGAGCAATAACTCCACAAATACATATAGGTACCACCTCAGACCCAGAGGTACCAGTGGGGTTGGGTACAGGTGGCAAAGCCAAACCAGGGGTCAAAGGCACCTGATTTCTTTACCCCTAAACCAGAGATATAACCATCATGCTTGCCATTTCTACATCTTAATTCTTTAGTACTTGCAAACTCTTCTGGGATCCCTGACCTGAAGTTCTGTACTGGTGCTTTGATTTCTGAACCATCTCTGCACAGATTATCATTGAATTAAACAAAGAAAAAAATAAAGGAAAGAACAAAATCTTTATCCATCACACATCTCCACTAACCTCCCCCCCCAACATTTTATTGATTGACTGAAATATTTAGAAAGCAATTATATGACGACCGTAACAGTTTTGGGTTTAGAGAGGTAAGATTTAAATCCAGCAATAATTTTCCTCCTGAATGCTTGAAATAGGAAGGATTGCTTCAAGGCTTTGCAATTAGTCCACTGTGAATTATTTTTATAATTATTTCCACTCCAACTATGTGCTGACATTTACATATTATGTTATAGGTTCCAGCATGTTCCCAGCACTGACTGTGTTTTGCACTGTAGGCTAAATTCTTGTGTTATTACTAGTGCTATTTTTGCTAATGTGTCTCTCTGAACTGTCCACATGGAAAACATTCTGGCCTGATGATATGCTTTGTTGGGATTACAATTGGGTCAATTAATAATGGTCAGTGATCAGAAGCACCTCTCAGCTAGGTTACATAGTTTAATATGACAGCGTAATTCTTTTGTCTTCTTTGCCAAGTCACCTGTCCCTAGAATGGCACAGATCATAATATAAAAAAAGTCTAGAGGAAATAAATACCTGTTTTCATAATGGTATCATTAAATAAGCACACTTAAATCCCATATAAATCTTCCCTATTATCTCACATACCAGAACAAAATTAAAGTTAACTGAAGTCCCAGATGTGAAAAAGAAAGTGGAATGGTTCCCTGCTAGCCTATGATCCTGGACTGCAAAGTTCCTTGGAAACAATTACTCATTGGTAAAGACAAGAGTCATTCCATATAAAATTCATCTGATCTGCTTTGTTTCTCTGTCACTGGAATATCACCATGTCCATTTTCAATAGATTTTAAGTGATGTTTCCCCATTTTTATCAATGATGGCACCCATTTTCACTAACTCCTAATTTATTTAGTAATCAAGCATAAAAGTATGGGGGCTTTTCACACTTAAGGTGATATTCATCCTCAGACAGAGATACTGAAATTTAAGTCTGGATGTGTAAACACCTCCATGTGAGCTGGAATTATCCTAAACTTTCCTAAATTATCCTAAACTCTCTATCCTAAAGTCTACTTCCAGGAAAGTGGGACTCCACTTTATATCTCAGGTTTTCCTCGTGCACATTTTACAAAAGATGAGTGAAAATGACACAGGCTGATAACATCAATACAGAGATCAAACAAGTGATTGATGGTTCTAGGATGAAGTTTTGACTGCCTGGTGTCTTCACTAAGGTTGATCACACATCTGGACTAAGCAATATCTTTCCTTTGGCACCTAAAAAGCTGCTGACTTAAAAGCAAAGGCAGAGCTGCACAGAAGGTCCTGAATCACTGCTGAAGGCTGAAAATGTAAAATATCACCTAGGAAAGGGAAGGAAGTTGGGGTAATTAGTGCTTTGAGAGATTTTGCTCAGCTTTGCAGGGGCTCTTCTACAGGCTGCAAATTAAGGAAGGAGGACAAAGAGGAGGGCAGGGGCTCACAACCACCAACCACCACAACTTCGTCTTGACAAAGGTTCTGTCAGGGATTTTTCAGCAGAATACTTCCCATAAAGTAAATGAGCAACTTCAGTGCAATTTACATGGACTGAACTGCATTGCTGAAAAGGAACCCACAGAAAAATTATTTCTGACCCAGAACCCCCTTTGTCTGAAGTAGTGTGTTTCCAAGGAGACAAGTAGGATGCTAGATATGGGTTTTCTGCTGATGTTCCTTGAAACTTAATTTTTGGTTCAGATCAAAATGTAGTTGAATGAATCAGAGATTAGTCAATATGTGTAGTTTGGTGTTGAAATTTCCAGAGCGTTCCTTCTAAAAGCAGCCTTTCAGAACTTTGTTTATTTGGATAAAGTGCTAAGGAAGATCATATCCTCACATTTTAATTCAAACACCTAAGGCTTGCTAGTTGAAAAAAAAGTTGGAAAAATAGTGTGAGGTAAAAATTCTTACTTGATCAGTTTTCCTTCTGTCAGGCACCTGTTGCCTCCAAAATCTGAATAATTTTCTCTGAATATTTAAAATATAACTATATTATTGCACAGCACATGATCAGACTCAGAAGGGGAACAGTACCAGATGTACCCTGGCAGTCACTTGTGATACCTAACACTCATGTAGCTGCTAGCACTGCTGGTACCTGAATCTCTACTTCAGGTCACTGAAGAGGTGTGAGAAGTTGTGAATGGTTACAAACAATGCTGCCTCATCTGACCACCAAAACACTCAAAGCATATCTGCTTGCCAAGATAAAAGCATTTCCCATTCCCTTCTCACAGCTTCCCATTGTCTTACTATCTGGAAACACAGCTGAGGTACCAACATTGGTGATCTCACTTCTCTAGTGAAAGCAAGCCAAAGATGGACCTGGCAACCAGAAAATGTGCTACTCTAAAGCACTGGAGTACTGAGTAAAACTAATTTTGCAGCCCATTTATCACCTAGGGAAATTATGTCCATGTTCCCAGACTTGAGCCAAGTGCCAACAGAGACAGTGAAAAGCAAAGCTTACTGTTCACAAGTTGTGGTAGAGTTTCCACCTTGCCTGCCAGTGAGATAGTACTGCACTGTAACTGGAGAGTGCTGCAAGATTTTCTGAGCTGTGAAAGAATTCCAAGTTTCCAAAAAGGACATGCCTTCCCTATTACTTGGGGGAACTTTCAAGCTATGCACCTTCTTTAAATTATACCATAGTTTGAAGCATAAAGATTATTTTTCTCTGAGCTAATGGACAATACTCTTCTCACATTTCTTTTTATGAACTTTGCCACAGTCACAGTAAGAAGTTCCATTTTCATCAATGTTTTTTTATCTTTCAAGCCTATTTCCCCAAGGAATGGAATGCTAACAAACCCTATGTCGTCCATCCCATTCCACACCTCTGATTTCTAATGCTGTTGTGCAGATGTTTTTGGACTTTCTGCTGCTCATCTTATTTGAACCTCTCCTCCACTTACAAATCCTCCCTCCTTTTACGTTTCTTCTCTGCTGCTGACAACTGCACCCTTCCCTTCTTCTCAGACTCTCACATTTCCTATAATCTTTGATCCTGCCTCCTCCAGCCTCCGTGCTACATAAAAGTTCTGGAGAAAAAAAAAATCTTCAGACACTGTTAAGGTTTCAGTTTGCTGTGTTGTTTTCTTCATTGACACCCTATGATATAAATTGCTTATATTTAGACAACTCTGGCTCCCTATATTGTAAATTTGTCCAGCCTGCTTTTGACTGTACTGATGCCAATGCCCTCCAAACAGCTGAAGGTTTCAAACTTCAATTTCAGGCTGTCAAACAGGGCAAGTTACCCTCCTCACTGACTTTGTGTTCAATTCACTCTTTCATGATACTCCATGCAACAAGTTTAAATTTATTAAACTTAAAGGTCAGCATATTGCAGTCCAGCTGCAGAGTTCATAACTGATTATTCACTCCTCATGCTAGCTACAAAACTTCTCTTAGTTTCTCATACTATTTTTAACCTTGTTTTCAGGATGTGCTTAAGTAAAATCATGTCTTACCATTTAGTTACAACACACAGAGTTCATTCTGGCCTTCAGAAGGGATCTCTCTGACAGATGCAAGCCTTCTGCCTTTGCACATCATGAATAGTCTCAGATTACACAGAAAGGATTTAAGACCAATGCTGGGATATAAATCCAAGTCTGCCAGCCTAGAGACTCCAAAACCTTGGTGAGATTTTCTAGCTGAAGTCATCAGCACTCAGACTCAGCTCCCCCACTGATCAGTCCTCAGAGAATAGATTCTTGGCCTCTGCTTGCTCACTTTCCACTCAGCACTGACTACATCATCCGTGTGGGTCACTCAGGAAAATGAAAATAAATATAGCCCATGGCAACCCCTCCTATATCATTCTGTGTCTGCTTTCTGCATTGCAAATGGTGTGCTATGTGGTCTTCTTGCCACAGCTGTTTTTTCCAGCTCTGAATGCTTTATCACTGCACCTATTCTCTCCTATTAGACTAAGGTTTGCATCCAAATGATAGATCTCATAATTTTTTTTCTGGATTTAGCCCTCCTCAAGAGCCAGCTAAGGAGAAACGTACTGCTGAAAGAAAGACAGAGACACTCCAATGCAACTATATAGGGACATTTGAGCAGAAGACCACCTGCATTCCACTCTTTCTTACTCACTCTCCCTTTTTTTGAGCCAAAGAGTTGTGCAATCATGCACATCTGTGCAAGCACAGCATGCAAAGAGCCCCTGGTTGTCAGTGTCAGCTCGCTCTCTCCTCCTCGTGGTTTTGGCTGCAATGATGTTTGATGATGGGCAGAGTCAGCTTTGGATAGAAGAGGTATATCAGACAACCTTGCATGGAAAGTATGTGCTGTCCATGGGCTTTGAACCAGACAGCTGGACACAGGACTGATTTTGCTTTCAGTTCCAAATCTAAAATAATTTTAGAAGTTACGCCAGTGACTACAACTAATTTTTCTCATGTGTGAAGAAATCACTGACATGGTGAAGGAAAAAAAAAAACCACAGAGGATGACTCAATGTTAATATGAAAAAATGCAGAAATGTGTCTGAAAACTCAAGATTATTTTATCTGTTTCTCTTCTGGGACCCAAACATGTGTATGCAGTAGGGTATGATGGGAGTGGTGGGCAGGGCAAGGATGTCAACATGTGAATGTCTCTCCTGGGAGGTACCTGTGGAAAGTCAGCAATTTCCCATATGGAAAGTCCTTGAAAATCAGAGCATGGGAAGGTGACTGGTGGTATAAATTGTGAAGAAGTATATCCTTAAATATGCCTGTGCTGGTATTTGTGAGAGTAGACTGGCCTCAAGATCAGTTTGTTTCCTGGGGACTGAAAGTCTTGTTTCTTTCTTTTATAGAAAAGGCTATATTCTGGAGGTCCAGGAATATTTCTGGCATGTTTATGGAGAAAAGGATTATCCTTAGGACACGTGCAGAGCTGTGACAGGTGACTCATAAACCACGAGTCCCCAAGCTGCAACTGAAGGCACTGTTCTGTTAAGCTGACAAAAAGTGAGTGAGATAAAGAGATTGGCACAAGTTCATACTACCATTCCATTGAAATTATTCAAGTGACTCCTCTTTGTTCTTGAAGGTCTTAGTGGTTTCTCTCCATGGTATCCATCATATTAATTTAATCAGATGTGAT
Source organism: Urocynchramus pylzowi (assembly GCA_013397555.1). NCBI lineage: Eukaryota > Metazoa > Chordata > Aves > Passeriformes > Fringillidae > Urocynchramus > Urocynchramus pylzowi. Next base: position 1,090,690 of record VZRH01002546.1, read on the forward strand.
ATCCTTCCATTGCTGTCAGTCAGTCATAAATTTTAAAGCAAACATTTTCAGTTTTCTCTGATCGAATCCTCATCCCTGGGAAAAGCTTCCAGTAATCATATATAAATGAACATTTCCCTTCCCCTTCCTCCTAAAAGCCTATTACCTCTGTTTGGCTTGCTCTGTGCTGAGGCCATTATATATCACATTAACAGGTAAGGTCTTCTTATTTCTCTTCTACAGATCTGTTTATATGTTTTCCTTGACTAGAAATGTTTTGGGGTTTTTTTTTTGGTTTTTGGTTTTTGTTTTTTTT
>VZRH01002546.1:1091232-1110373 GCA_013397555.1 Urocynchramus pylzowi
ATTGGTGTTTTTTTTTTTTTTTTTTTTTTTTTTTTTTTTTTTTTTTTGGGGGGGGGGGGGGGTTTGGGGTTTTTTTTGTTTTGTTTTTTTGGGGTTTTTTTTGTGTATGCTGTGCCTAATGTTGTGCACACCTGGTCTTTCATACAACATAGAAAGACAAATAATTATAAAGAAATGTGTGAGTGTGCACATGTGAGAGAAGTGGAGCACATTCCCCCACATTTCTTGAGTGTAGAGAAGTAAAATCTAAAACCAGTGCAAAACATGGTATTTAAAATACAGTTTAGTTTTGGTTTTATCTATCAGATAAAGAAACTGTCTAGTGTTCAAACTTGTTCCATTTGCCCAGTGTCCATCAACGTTTTGCCAACCACAGAATAGAGGATGAAAGATTTTTTTTTTCTCCTTTTTAGCTTTCTAACGACATGATAGCAAATTAACTCAGTTTCTTCCCAAGAAGGTAGTTAATTAAGCTTCCTGACAGTAAAAATCACTCTGTTAAATGTTGCTCAGCAGCATGCCAGAGCTTCAAAGAGATAGGACTTTTCTTGTTGAAGTGCCCTTATTCTTAAAGTATGCACTCATAAAAAAAAAAAAAAAAAAGAGGACAACACAATGAACTTCTGTGGCTTAAGAGTTATCTGGAGCTAAAAATAAAAATGTAAATCAATTCTATCTACTAGACTTTGCTATCAGTTAAAACAGTACAGTCCCCATTGAGAATATATGTTTGAAGCTTTTTCATTTACCAGGCAAACTACCAGATATACCTGCTACGATGATCCTAGAAAGCAATACTCTTGCACTAGACTTCCTTCCATATATCAAGTTGAAACAAGGAAAAATAAACCAAGCCAATCAGATAAACTAACAAACAGTTATTCCTCAAAAATCCCAAAATCACATCATGAACCCAACACATAAACCCCAGGATGACTAATGAGTACACACAGAAACTCATCTGTTAACAGTATCAGCTTACAAAATCAACAGGTTTAATGAATGTAAAAACATGTAGGAGGAATCACACACTGGCAGAGCTATTTGAATTAAAAAAGCCTCTGCTTCAAGCAGAGAAGTTTTTGATCTATGATAAAAAAAATAAATTATGTTGGCCATAACATGACTTATTTTGTTATCAGACCTCAGCGCTGCTGACACATTCAATCATCTCTCTTGTACCTATTAGACATGGAACAAAAAAATAACAGATCCAAGCTTTGGCCCAAACATTGAGAAATTTAGTTTGAGATAAAGACTGCTTATTTCACCATTTCTGATTATTTGGTTTGCAGGCTTTGGCTTTAGTTTTTATTAACTGAACCATGAAGTTCTGATTTCACCAAAGTCCCTGTCAAAGTCTATTAAGCATGTCCTTGAGTAGTGATGAAGGACCACTAAGCTAGTTCATTCTGTCATCCCTTTCAGCCCTTTGCTTGATCTCATACATTCTCATTTAATTTTTTCTTCATTTATTTTATTTTCATCTCCTTTTTACCACAGGAGAAGATTTAGGGATGTCTTACAGAGCTATATTTACTTTTTTGGCATAATCTTTGTACTGACAACTTGAAGCTTCCCTCCAGGCACTGAATTCAGGTATGAATCATTATGAATGATCTGAGGAGCCACTGTAACAAAGTCTTCCTTTTCTCTTTTTTCCCACCAACTCACCACTACAAATGGCACCTAAAACAGTCTACCAAATAATTTCTTTTTTGTTGTTATTGTTGTTTACTCTTTGTCAAATGTCAAGTTAGGACCTTGTATCATGCCTGCTGTAGTAACAACAACCTGAATCTATCAGATAGAAACTTCAGAAAATAAGTCAAATATGTGTAATAAAGACTATAGTGCCTTTTTTTTTTTATTATTATTTTTTTTTGGTCTGGCAAATACATTTACAAGGTTTTTTTTTTTCTCATATTCCTTGCATATGCTTTTGTTCAATGAGACTATCTCAGCCCATAACAGCTTCAGCTTCTCCCAGGATAATTACTGTGAAAACATTAATGCAAGTACAGTCCTCTTTTAACAACGCCTGTGTAGAGGTGCCTTGAGCAGCACATACTGTTCTATGTGCTGTAAGGTAAAGTCATCAAGCAAGCAATGAGTTCCACTGTGTCTTGGCTTATGCAGCAGGTTATAAAGAATAGAGAGGGAGCTGGTGCTGGTGTCTGCTTGGATGGGGATCCCACTGGTTTCGCTGCCAACGCCTCGATCCTGTCAGTTACAGCACACCACAGGTGCACAAAAACACAGCCAGTGTCTGGAGCCACTTCAGCTTTTAGCATTTACTGCATCAATCACAAGACCCTTGGAAATATGAAGATGTCATTAAAATACATCAATGTATTTTACATTAAAATTATTAAAATACATAAATATTATTAAAATAAAATTTACATAAAATTATTAAAATACATAAATTATTTTACATTTAAAATACATCAATGTATCCAACTCTGACAAAGAATGTGAAATCTTCTTTATATCAATGGCACATAATGAATTGAACATACCCAGTACAGGCAGATGGAAAATTAATGAACAACGTGTACATATTTTTAGGGTGGTCTTGAAGTCTCTCCAAAGCAAGAAGGAACTTCCCAGGAATGAACTGTTATTTTTTCTCCTTTGTGGATAGCATATCCAGGCAATAGAGTCATGCACAAATTTCCACCAATTCTTACTTCATCTTACTTTGTTCATTTCTCTTCTAAATTTGCAGGCAACAGTTCAGTGATTATGAATTTGGGCTTTATTTCTATTTATTTTACTTCTATTTTGTTCTACAGACTGACTTCAAGGAATTGCTGCACTGCACATGTATGGCTCCTGTGTGAAACATGTGCCTGTGAAATCCTTAGGCAAGAAAATCAGGGTCAGAATCACTGATCCAGTAGAAAATTTTGGTTTGAATTGGTTTGGTTTTTTTCTCCTGCTGCTTTCTAGTAATAAATCACTTTACAGAATGCAAGTAAAACACAGTCAGTATAGAAACTATTTGCTCTGTATAACAATTTATTAATTGTTACAGAAAATACAGAATATTTTGATAAATACAGAAAATATTGATCTATGTGCAAGTTTAAAATATTCCTGAAAAAAAGCAGTTATTTTGGCTGTCATAAACATTATGTTTGCCACATTTCAAAGGATGATTCCCATCTTTACCTGGATGATTTAACTTTAATACACTCTAAGAATCAGAAATGGAATTTAAAAATACATTGCCTGGATTCAAGTGCTCTTATATTTCATAGAGTAGCATTCTATATTTACTTATCAACTGAAGGATCATGTTTTCTCCTCTGATTGAAAAAAATATTAAACTTTGCTTATGCCACACAATTTCCTTCAGTATCTGTATACAAAGCACAGTCTCCTTCACATCATTCCAGACCAAATGCAGCATTTGCTCCATGGCAAAACTGTACAAATTAAAGAAACCACAAGAAATTGATTGCACTGTGGGGAGCCCAGAACAGGGGAAAGGAAAACAGGGCCTCGAGTAAATGTTGTTTGCTGAAGTGAATCATCTAAAAGAAGGTTATGTCATGCATAGGCATTGGGATGGCCAGTAAAACAGGTGATATTTGAGACTAATAGAGAAATCAAATATTTGTTTTTACTTTTTTTGAGTTTATTAATTAAACTTGATAAGGTACTCATAATTAATTTAGATAACTCAAAATTTTTGGCTACAAAGTAGCATGGTTATGATGAATGGACTAATGCATCCAAATTACAAATAGAATGTTCTTCCATCTGTAAGAAAATTAAGATATCTGTGCATTTTGTGGTTTAGATGTGAGAGAAAATTTTGACAAAGAAGTTGTTTCCAGCCAAAATGGCTGAAAATATTTTAATTGTGACTGTATGAGGTTAATAACCATAGGACCTGCTTACAAATACTTCTATGTGGCTGAAATATTTCTGCTTTATTTTAAGGTGTGGCACCAACATCTGTTTGACTATCCATAGATACTCCATCAGATAAGGATATAAAAACAGTGGAGTTAAAGCAAATTTACACTGGGGCAGCTGAAAACCACAATGTAGCCCTCGATGTTGTGATTTGGGATGACATGATGAAACAAACACATCCTGTCACTTCAGCCTTGGAAGGCGTAATTAAAGCTGGCAGTACCATCTAGTGGGCAGAGAAAGAATTGAAGAGTACAAATACAAGTAGCCAGCATCCTGAGAACCCAAGTATTATACTGAGATTTAGGAAGCACAATAACAGTAAACAGCACTTTTAAGATTGTAAGATCTATAAATTTTTTCATATTATTGTGAAAAATATATGTAATGGAATGCATGTAGGACAAATCATAAGGAATTTGGTACCATTTTTTCATTACCAGTGATATATTTCAGCTAAAGATGATTGCTCTATAGCTTCTTTCTCATAATTGTAAGCCTTATGTTCTAGTCCTATAACTCTATAACAGGTTTTGGGTTCTCCCATAAATCTGTATAGACCCATTTAACTTTAGATTAGATTCCTTCTTCTCTTTCTTTTCCAAAATAAGTGTCATACTTCTTATTGACTCATTATTTTAATGTAGCTCAAGAAGAAGCACAACAGATTTCAGTTTTCCTTCCAAATTTATACATGACTTTTTTTTTTCTTTTTTTATCAACTCCTGCTTTAGATACTTTAGATTACCTCACTTTTGAGAGGTTTCCAGCTCTTGGTTATGTATCATATATTAGTCTTAAGAACTACTGAATACTTGCAGTATGGACTGCTCAGTACACTTGGTATTGTAAAATCAGAGGGTAAAATGCTATTTACAATTCTTTATCTCAATCTTTGTGTGATTTTGAGTAACAAATTTATGGAGTATTCTTTTTTTGCCTGAAAATGGATGAATTGTTTTGTCTCTTCTGAGACACGAGAATTAAATTCTGATTAAAAAAATCTTCACAAGATAGTGTTCATTTTCAGTGACTTCCACTTTTTTCCTTTGTGTCATGGTTCAAGCCCAGCTAAAAACCAAGCCCCAGCAGCCATTCACCCCCTCCCCACCATCAGCATCAGGGAGACAACTGGAAGGGTAAGAGTTAGAAAAATCATGAGTTGAGATAAAGACAGCTTAATAGGGAAAAGCAAAAGCCATGCACAAGCAAACCAAGGAATTAATTCACTGTTTCCCATATGCAGACAAGTGTTCAGACACCTCCAGAAGAGCAGGGCTCCACCACACGTAATGGTGACTTGAGAAGACAAAGGACATCACTCCAGATGTTCCCCTGTCCCTTCCTCCGTCTTGTTTCCAGCTTTATATCCTGAGCATGATGCCATGTGGTGCAGAATATCCCTTTGGTCAGCTGGGGTCACCTGTCCTGGCTGTGTCTCCTCCCAGCCCACCAGGCATTGTCATTTCCAGCGAGGCAATATGAACAGCAGAAAAGTCCTTGGCTCTGAGTAAGCACTGCTCAGAAATAACAAAAACCTCTCTATACTGTCAACACTGTGTTCAGCACACATCCAAAACACAGCCCCATACTAGCCAATGTGAAGAAAATTAACTTTACTCCAGCCAAAACCAGCACACTTTGTAAAAGACACATTTACATAGAAATCACTATATAAAAATAACATTCTTCGACAAGTAGTGCTAGCAACTGATAACTAGTTCTTCAATTGGGATGGTGTCACACAAGCAAGGATAATTGCAGTATTACATAAATGTTTCTGTTTCTGAAGCCAATATTCTTCTCTGATCTTTAACTTCTGTCTTGCTGATGGTGAGTCACCAAACTGCAGTTGTTTCTAGTTATCCCATTGCACAGGATGATTTACAAGTGAAGAGTATGAGCAAAACTCACCCAGAGAGCCCTACACCATTTGTTGTTGGCCTGGGGAACCTGAGAGGACTAGGTGTTCCTGGGTATTTACAACCAGCTAGGAGTGTCTGAGGATGTCTATGAGAGGCAAAGTTTCAATGGGTTTATCTAAACTTCTCAGAGCAAATTCTTAGCTCATGTTCATTGCCATCTGCTCCTCTCAGACAGAGCTAGGTCAATTTACAAGGCCTATGTATCCTCCTTTCTGCTCCCCCACACAACTGATGCAGTGAGTTAGCACTAATGAGAACACAGCTTATATTCCTGGCACTTAGGGGACTCTTCTTCATAGTTGTGAAACAGGAGTCAGCTATGAGCAAAAGTACAGAGAAGTGACAACAGTAAAAATTATTTGGAAGGGTGCTACTGATGTTACTGAAACAACTGTGAACATCTGTACAGCTGCTATCAGACAGTATTTAAATCTGGTGGCACTGGCAAGAAGGTGGCACATAGTGTTTGTCATAGAAACACCTCACAAACTACTCAATTCCTTTTCCTGAAACTCAGTTTTAACTACCAAACTCTGCAGAAATTTAATAAAATACAAAAGCAGCAGATGGTGACTTCCTGTGTTGAAGAGCAAAATTTGAATTAGGATCAGTTCTACAGGCTTCAACTTTACCTTGATGCTTTTGGAGAGACTAGAAGTAAATCAAAAAATACTAGTTTTAGCCTCAGAGATTTCTCCATGTAAAAGGTACTACAATCCTTTAGAGACAGACCATTTCATGTATCATTTATAAATTATCCTACAATATCCCAATATTCCGGTCATAACCCGACATTTACCACCTTGTAGTGTATTCAGGACTTTGAAACTTCATGGTTCTTCGTGGTTTATTGCTCTGTTTGCTTCAGGGGAGAGCAAGGGTGACATCCAGTGGTGTATTCAGCATTCTGTGCAGATGGACTAAGCCTTCAGTGAAGGAGATCTCTTCGAGGCCTTACAGACAAAAAATGTTACCTATTATAGCTTGGATCAACATGATACTGCATGGTTTTCCACATGGGTCCCAGACTACAGCTTTTATAAATAATTTCAATTTTTACACACATCTTATTTGGGAATTAGGAAGCAAAGAGCACTAGTAAACAATAGGACACCAAGGATATTCTGTAAAATGTCTTTTGCTCAGAATATATGAAATTATGAAGTAAAAATAAAAAATTCCTCTCCAAATTCAGCAGCTTCCATGGGGTGGATAGTCAACCCAGAAATGTCACTAATCAGTGTTATCTGCTTGGCTTCCTCTCCCCAGATTTACAACAGGGAAACAGTGAGAACAGCTCACTATTTTTTTTGGTTTCTTCACTTTTCTGCTGGTTTCAAGGATATCAGTATCAAGACAGGTATTATGTAGAGTATGTAGAAGGCAGTATTATTTCAGCTTAAATCACTTAAATTAAATCTTCCAAGCCATGTATTATAGAAGGTTACAGTCTCAGTCACTTCACATTTACAGAGGTGCTAGAACTCGGGCAACTTTACTGACCAGAGCTAGGCAGTCAATAGATTTCTGAAACTCACGGCAGCATGCATTCAGCATTTCATTTTGGGAACACAAGTAAGCACAATGCTTCTCCTGATCCACGTGCCTCTGAGCACTGTACATGTCCCAGGGACAGCCTGCAGCATGCCCCAGGCTGTTCAGGTGTAGATTACAGCACAGCCAAATGCCACACGTGTGCTCTCCAGGGCATCTCCTGCCTGTATGGCAGGTTGGCTTTGGGAATGTGCTCACTGAAGGTCGTGATGGGCCACAGAAAACAGACTGGATATCACACAGGGGAGCTAAGTCCCTCAGTGTTACGGAACTTCCAAAAAATGAGCCCTAGGCATAAAATTTTAGGGTTATATAGTCCTGCCCACAGTACAACTCCTTAATGCATTCTTGTTACCCCCTTGTTATCTGCTTGTTACCCTCTTGGTTATTACTTGTGAAAAAAAAAAAAAAGTGTTTTTTAAATATCAAACTGGTTTTGAAGAATTTACATTATTTACATTATATTTACATTATTTACATATATTTATATTATGATGTAACATTAGAGAGAGATTTTAAGAAGAAGTGCATAGCTTTACAAATAAATTAATTACTGGAGAAAAAGGGGAGAAAAAAGACAGAAATTTATCTGCCCATTCTAACATTTCTGTCTATCTCCCCAGTTCTGTTATTGCTGAATAACAGAATAACAATTATATTTTATATTTTATTTATATTTACTATAACAGAATAACAATTCCTATGACAAGTGGACTGACACCATCTATCTTTAATGTACTTAGAGGTTAATTAATTCATAAAGATTTCATAGATGGTACATTCATTCACTAATCATCTGGACTACATTCATTTCATCAAAATGTCTTTTCTGGTCATATGACATCATGATACAACTTCTGATGTCAGGGTTAAAAAAACAAAATGTTAATAGCATCTGTAAAACCAAACCTCTAATTTAAAAAGTGATTATACATGCATCTTCAGGTACCATCTCTGTATTATAGAAAAGTATTATGATTCAGATCAACAAAACTATCCCTGTGTCTAAAAAAGCCCTAATTTGGGCAGGTAGGATCCCAATAAAGTGAGGAGGGCCCAGGGAATGAAGTAACACTTTCATTAAATCAGCTGATGCTGTTAGAAGTAGGTGAACTCATGAACTCATGACTTTAGACTAAACTTGGTGTAAAGAGTGAGGCACCCTATAAAGAGTACCAGAAAACACCGTGGGCTGAGTGGGGATGTGCCTGCACTATACACGTTCAGCTGTATTATTTGAGTTTCCTCTCTGTGAAAAGGTGTTACCTGGGGCTGACAGGATGTGCCTCAAGATGATGAGTCTGAGCACTGACCTTGATCTATGTCTGTCACACAAAGCTGAGGTGGAGGCAGGAGTGTGCCTCCTCCTTGGCACAGTGAATCTCTGGTTAGTGCTCCTGTCCAGCAGGAGGGACACCTGGGCTGTGCTCCTTTTTTGGTGCCTGTGGACACCTGAAGGTCCATCCCAAAGGCCCCAAGTGGCTACTCCAGCAAAAATGATACTCTGAGTTACAAGAAAGAGACAAGGCTCCTGCCTCTGCTCTCACAAGGGTCTGAGTATTTAACATTTAGTGTTCAATAGACCTTGTGCAGGAGTCAAGCCACCCCCATCCTTGTCCCCAGGCCACAGATGCATGCTTTCTCTGCCCTAATAATTACTTAATTACTGCCACATGAAAAAGTTTCAACAGATGGTCTGGAGCTGGAAAAATTCTATTCCTGCAGGCCAAGGATTCAACAAAATTTGGACCCACACTCCAGTGAGCCCTCTAGCAGCTGAGCCTGTGGAGCTGGCAGTAAGCCCTGAACCTTTTACTGAATTATGTACTTTGTGGGTGTTTCCTCTCAGTGCCCAACAAGACCATAGATAAAGGAGCACAGGGACATGGGCAGCAGAGGAGAAAGCACTTTAAGGATATAAGTTTTAGAAACATATGACTGAGGCAGATCAGAGGTACCTTTATTGATCTAACTGGAAACAGTTAAGGAGTGGGCATATTTGTAGCTTAAATCCAATTGATAATATTTAAGATAACTCCTTTTTTACCAATAACTAGGTAAATCTTGCATCATATCTAATCCTATAATTACCTTTTTTATCCCACATTCCTCTAGCCTTCCCCACAGTTTTGCCCCTAGTCACTAGTCTAGCTGCTCCTCCTCTGAGTCCTGAGTCTACAGCAATATTCTGCACTGGGGAGTGATACTGTTATCTGAGCTATTTTTTTCTTTTCCTCTTTCTTTTCCCTTTTTTTTAACATTAGTATCTGAACAAATAAGGATGCCAATTAATAAATTCTAAACAGAGAGGCTTTTATGATCAGCTGCTTCAAGTAGCTGTATAAATCATGCCAAGGAACCTCAGCCAGCCCTTTCCACAAAGAAAGCATGGGCCAGAGATGGGCATACCACATAGCACAGATCAATCTTCAGCAGCAACATGGGAATGCCTCAGGAGGGTGGAGGGTCTGACAGGACAAACAAGGCTGTGGGAAGGCAGCCCAAGCTGCCAGAATAATACTGTGTGGCAGATCAAAGAGCAACATTTATTTTAGGACTGGCAGATATCTGAAAGAAACATCTATCCCAGACCTCCAAAAAAATTAAATTTGTCTTAAATGAAATTATAGTAACCATATCAAGAAAGATCAAGGGCCTATCGTACATTTTAAGTACATTTTAATTGGGCTGTGATCTGGGGACAGACAAGAGAGAAGGGCTTGATACAAATTCCTGCTGGAAACACCTGTCAGCATATTCTGTCTCTGTTGGTGTCATTGAAGTTACACAAGATGTAAGTTAATGCAACTCAATATCATGTGGAAAGCATCACATAACTGCTAGCCACAGAATTTATGTAATATGTCCAAGGATAAAGCAGCTTATTTTTAGTTGACCATGTGTAGCAAACAGATCTAGAAACTGAGAATGGAATATGATAATACAGAATTACCCTGAAAAGAGAAATGCAGCAACTAAAAACAAGCAAACACATAGTAAGTAGTGAGAAAAAATTTCATATTGACTACTCAGAGCAGGAAACCTTGATGCATTCAAAGCAAGGAAGAGATAAAAAGAAAATAATTTATTAAAGTGAGCTTTGTATGCTGTGCTTGTATTTTTACAGATCATTAAAGAAGTACTTAGAGTACTTCACACTATATCACCTTGAGAGGTTCATGGCAAGTAGTATTACTTTATTTTTTTCTCCAAACCATTTTATTTCTGACTCCTTACATATGCTTTCATCACCCAGCCAGGGACAAAGGTGAGGGATACTGCAAAACTTGTCCAAATCTCTGTGCTTGGGCTGACTGAGGTCAATTGTATTTTGGGTCAACTTAGAAAGACGCAGAGCTTGATTTTTCCCACTGACTTCTTGAAAAGAAAATTTTTCAGTCCAGGACATGAAAATGTAGTGCTAAAGTGTCCCACCTGCCTCTGTAGCAGGTGTGTACCTGGATTGTCCAGCATACTCTAGGGCTACAGCCCTTCCCAGAGCTAAAGTACATGGGTGGGATACTTGGCTCCATCAAAGAGACTTCTGCAAATGCCACTTCCACAAGAGGTGAGCAGTTTCACAACCAGCAGAGGACAAGCACTTTGCTGCAGTGGGAAGGAGGAGCAGCCCCAGGTTCTTTTTTCTGATCTGTGTTGCTTCACAAGCTTTTTCCTGGTAGATATTGCTCATAACATAATTTAAAGTACAATGTTTCGGGCAGGTCTCTGGGCTGAAGCAAAGACAGCTACCAAAGCCTGCTTTGTCCTGTGAGGTCTGGCCAGAAGGTGGGGACCAGAGACAAGGCTGTGCCACCTCCTCCCCAGTCCCCATCACCCTATCCATCTCTGGTCTCCTGCAGAGGCCCACTGGTGACAAGGCCGTTGGACACAGTAAGGAGGGACTGCACAAAAAAACCACATTGCACTGAAAGGCTCATCTTTAAAAAAACCTCTTATTAAAAGAAAGAAAGCTTTCAGGGCATATTATCAGTTCAAATGTTTAAGTTAATAAGAATCTTGGTTTTAGTTGTTGCCAAATAACCATAATTTAATGAAAGATAAACCATGCTTGTACAACTAAATAAAACATAACAGACACTTTGGACTCAATAAATGCTTTAACAATAACAAAAGAAAAATGTCGACAGAGGAACTTACGAATCTTTGAAAGTTTTTCAAAGGAAGAAAACAAATCTGATAGGGTCAGCCTGAAACATTTAAAATCTAAAGTGATCTACTGAAGTGTAATTTTTCATACTATAGATTTCACATCTTTCCACATCCTGCTCAGAGCTACCTGCATAAATAATGAGTGCATTAATTAGCCAGAGATAAATAATCACTGCTATATATATATTAATTTTATGTAAATTGTCTGTAGCGTATAGCTTGACTCTTGTGTCTTTGATCTGCTGATAATCTTCAAGTGTGGATTCCAGCAGGCCAAATATTTTTTATCTCTGCTGGGAGTACTTTTGGCAAGTTTTGCATCAGTAGGAAATGAGCTGGAAAACTCTGGTGAAACATCAAAGCAACAGCTTAAGGTGATCTTTCATTTCATGAATTTCAGACTGTCTGCTGTTTAACAACATACTGAGTTCTTTCTCCCCAACACACTTTTAAAAACTGTGAAATAAGATGACTTTATAAAAATCATACAGGAGAATCATGTGAGAAATCCTATCACTTTGGAATACAGGGCATTTTTAAAATTATAGAGTTAATATGAGATAGTAAAGCCTCAAGCACTGCCTTTTATTAGTGCATTCATTTGTACAAACAAATGCACTTCAAATCATTTTATGCCTGAGTCATATTTGCTCGGATGGGAGGTGCATTGTTCATTTATTTGACTAATTTGTGCTTTTGTTCCCCAATTTTGTTATAAATAGCTATTCTTTTCATCCCACATTCTATGATACAGAATTTATGAGCTCTAGTATTGCCCTCAGGTATGTATCACATGTATTCATTAAATTAGGGACAAAGTGAAGCCTCCTGTAATTCATACTAGGAAGAGGGGCAATCTAGCTGAAAATCCAAAGGGCAAAAAAGCAATTTTTCCAGGGGCTAAATTCTAAGGTAAGGAAAGACACAAGTGGATATAATTAGAGGGAGATTGAAAAGAAGTCTCAGTAGTCATCTCTTCAAAAATATCATAATAGGTCATCTGGACTCAGAGGTAAATGATGAGCAGAGAGCATTTAACTGTGCCTGCTCTTGAAGCAACTGATCCAGTTATTAATTGTCCAGTCATTAACTAGGGCTGTGCAAATGGCTTAACAAGCCAAGCAAGGTCAGGATATATTTGACTTCTTGAACATTATTTGCAATTACATTTCTCTCACTTTTAGTGTAATCATTATTCTTAAAAGTGTCTGCTTCCTTCTCAGAAGGCACTTCACAGCAAAAATGCTATTGAAAGTCACTGAAAAGAAGAAGAAAATAAAACCAAACCCACAACATTTCTATAATCATTACTCCAATTCTGGGCTAAATATCTACAAAGAAACATGACAGGGTTTGAACCATTTAGATGCCACAATGTATACTGCTATGTTAAGAGAAAATAGAAACAAAAAAACCTTTAAAAGTAACCAGTTACACAAAGAAATTGTATCAATACGAACTGTTTCAATGTTTGTTCACTTGGTGATGGTTATCTTGAAGGAAAAACAAGGAGATGATGCGGCTGGGAGAGGCATTTATTTTTTCAGAGCGCTGGAAGAACATGGGATCTATTGACCTGGAACAGCAGCAAGAACAAAAAAACAAGGTCAATGACAGCGCCTCTGGCAGCAGTTAAAAGCTGATGTTTCAGGGAAGGGGGAGACCAGGAGTCAGCACACACAAATAAGCTTGCCAGAGCCACAGCACAAACCAGCAATGGGCACACATTTGGGTTTCATCTCAGAGGCTGCCTTGCTTTACAGCCGCTTCTGCCGTATGGTACAGCATGGTGTCTCAACCTGCATTAATTGTGTGCCCTGCTTCTGCCTAGAGCCATCTGCAGACAGAGGAAGGATTTGCCCAGAGTTTCCCTCGTTTTCAGTTCATAAAAGGCTGCATCAAAGCAATAAAGAGCAGGGAGATGAGCAAGGCAGGTTAACTATGCTCTGATTAAAAGAATCATTGGCAAGGAAGAAAGAAAGGGCAGAGACAAATCAGGTACAAAGGCAGAATCTGCTTCTGCACCCACCAAGTGAGGAAGAGATGTCACAGACACTACATCTGTAGGTATACTGTGTGACAGAAAAAATTCTCCACTCAAAACAGGAACAGGTCCAAATGCTGTTCATCATGGCTAAAGGACCATTACAGAAGGTTCCATTGAATTGGCAGCAGACCCAAAGAAGTGAAGGACTCGAGACACCACTGGATGGAGAAATGGGCCTGGAATGTGACCTCGAGTCTATGGCTGTGTATGGTCAGTAACTTAGACTAGCTGACTCAGGTGAGAACTGACACTAAGGGCAGGTTAGTGAGCACTTGGACATGAGCAGTGGATGGAAATGGATGAGATTAGTCCTCATCTTTACACCGTGTCACCACCATGACTGTACCGTAAGCGCTACTCAACTCACTCCCAGCTCTGAAGGCAGCACACATTGTCACTCTCTCACAAACTTGGAGAATAAGAAGCTGACCATCGGCTGATGTAGCCAGACCTGTTGGCTCTGTATCAGAGATGGGGACTGAATGTGGATGTCTGGATTTCCTTCAAAGAACTGCTTCTCAGCAGCAGCTCAGATGCAGCACAGAGCAGAGGAAATTAGCTTCTATTTCTATTACTAAAATGAATGCTTCCAAAAGATCAACTTTGTCTTTTAATAAATGCTTATCAGTATGCTGATAATTGCTTCCATCATTTGAGGCTGCACAGAAGTAGGAACACTCAGAAAAAAATCCTGAAACTTAGTCGAGTGTGGTCAGCAGCAAATTCAAATACCAACCTCCTCCTAAGCCTGCACCAACAACTTCAAAAGAACCCCACACCACATTCCCTCTCTTCTTCCTATGCCTAGGATACAGCAATTAATAAAGTCTCATGGCGAGCTGCAGTGGCTCACAACTAGGAACAACTGGGAGGCACTGCCTTGTCAGTTCACCAGGGGTTCCATTACAATATGTTTGCACAACAAATGCTGTAATTAAGGGTAGGTCAGGTTTACTCATCTCTTACTGCTCAACCAGGAACACCGAATAAGTGAGTTTGCCCTTAGATGACTGAAACAAGGCATTTTTTATTGTGAATATAGTTTGCTATGCCTCCATGGCAAAAATAAAACAATCACAGAATGCCACATTGGTTTAAAAATTTTATGACACAGTCATGTTTCTCCAAACTTGAAATCCTTTTAAAAGTGGCTTAGAGAAAAAATAAAAGCAGCTTCCTGAGTGTTTCACTGGCACATTAAGTTACACATTCTAAGTCCTGGAGGTGAAATGTTTTTAGCATTTATGAGAGCTCTGGGCTTCTAGTTCTCATGCTGAGACAGCTATTAATACATGACAGAAAGCATCTGTGATCTACTGCTTGCAGGGTTCAAACCCCAAAGCATCCAGAAAGTCTCTGCATACTCCTTCATTCACATGGCTGACTGACTGCACCACACATAAGTCAATGTGATGAACACACTCTGATGTGACAGGCCCAAAATTTAATGTACTTTACAAATTATTTGATCTTAATTAGAACAAGAGTCTTTTACACAGAAATTTTCTTTTAGAAAAAGGCATAGGGCACTGAGAGATATTAATGTCAGCATCAGTTCCCATAAAACAGAGACAATATCTATTTTAAGCCTTGCAGATTTAAAGTGCATATTAAAAATGGGATTATGCTACTTTGAATGGGACAATGATTGCCATTCTAATTTCCCACTAAACCAGACTGGAGTATCCTGATGAATACAGCACTCCTTTACAGGGAGAATTACAGCCCAGTCTTCTGTTGGAAAGTGCTTGGTCCATTCTTTGATGTCCAGGTTTCTGTTAGACTGTGTGTGAGTACACAGGCAAGTACACTGGAGCAGAACCAGGGTCAAGCAGCTGCCCTGAAATCAGGCTTTAACACACCTTTCTGAATCATACAGCCTTCATCACATTAATGTTTCTACCCTTCACTTTTTTTTTAGGTTTTTTTTACTGGAAGACTGGATCAAAGCTGTCTAACTGGCAAGAGAAATCAGTCACTTCAGTCAGTCTGGAAATATGTCTCGTTTAAACTTGAATTTCGAGGAGGGCATATTTTCACCACTTTGGTCTTCCTGAGTAACGTGATTACTTGTTTTCACCTGATGTGGCATTGGCGCCTGCTACCTAGCAGCTTTTCCCTGTTAGTGCAGTTTCTGCAATTAAGATGTCAAGCTGATAAGGAGGGAAATTATGTAAGTGGTGTCTATGGGAATTCTGACTGGATAAAAATAAAAGGAAAGAAAAAAGGTGTAAAGATAGTACCTGGCAAAAGTATTTATCTTGTAAGTAGGAAAGCATGTCTCTCTTTGCCAGCTTGTCTCAGAGCACTGCATGGCAGAACAGCCCGTGCTCTCCATTGCTTCACCCAAGGAAAGCTCCAGGAAGGTCTGCAGCACAGCCTGTGAAGTGACTTGTCACATTCCTGCTGCAGAGATGCGTCCCTGCAGTGCCTCTTGCCCTTCTCAGGCAGCTGTTTTCATTGAGGAGGGGGGAGCTTTCTTCTGTAGGAGCTCTGTATTGGGGAGCAGTGACTGCAAGTCTGAGCTACTAAAAAACTTGTATGGTTCATCTCCGTGAAGTCACAGAATGGAAACATGGTTGTGAGACCTCATGATTTGGAGAACGATTTTCCCAAAGACTGTCTCTCCTTGCACCTCAGGGGTGCTGACTCCAATTTTCCCAATGCAGGTAACTCAGCTGGCCTGAACTGTAGGGGGAGAGTGGGGAACTCATGCACAATCTTCCTTGAAAAGAGACAGCTCATGTGCACAGTCATCACACGCTCAGTTAAGTGTACTGCACAACTGCAACACTGATGCAGGAGGATGTGTTCCCATAACCTCAGCTCACCTAGAAAATCTGTGCATGTTCTCACGTGCTGGAAACACACGATCTGAAACACATGACAGTACATCTGGGAACAGATCAGAACAGCAATTACCCTTACTGGCTACATTAGCAATTGTGGAGAACAGACATCCATGTCCCAGGATCTGTTGAGGATTCACAAGAGAATTGTGGTCAATTTTGTCATGTTTGGGCTTGAATTCTCTAATTCGTAGTCTTTTAAAATCACTTCATATGGAAAGAGCCCTTGATTTGACTCTTTGCTTCCACAAAAACACATCACATTTGTTTATTTTCGCCAATTTCAGTCCACTTCAATGCACCGGCAGAACCTTTGGGTTGCGGCTTGCTAGAAACTGCACCACAAAAATTAAAATTAAAAAATAATTATTACAATTTAAAAACCTGCTGGAATTAAAACAGAAAGAATTTATAATTTGGGTTTGGAGTGCTCAGAATGAGAATTGGGGTGCCATGTGTTCAGTATGGCCTCTGTGTGAGCCAGAGGCCACGGCATTTGCAGAGAGAAATGCACATCGATTCCAAACAGCACATTAGATTATTTTAATGTCCACAGTTATAAATTGCAATGGGCTGCAACTTATCCTAGTGACAATCCACGCATCCAGTGCTGTCTGGGTATTTTAGTCTTGCAAATGCCTTTTTTGTCCAAATGGGTTGCTCAGCAGTAATGATTATTCAGAGAAAAGTGGCAGACAGGGTCAGGCAGCAGCAGAATGAAAAGTGAAAACTTGAAAGATGCTGGATGAATATTTATGCAGAGCAATCTTCACTCTCGAATTATGGCACATAATGGGATCAGCAAAGCTAACGGAATTCACGCTGCGTGAACTTCCTCTGTGAGAATTTAAGTTTAATCTGCACATAAGACTGACAACCCGTGAACAGAGAGAAAACATTCAATGGCATGTAAAAACTTCATTGAAATAATGTTTCTGACTATATCAATGTTCTGGTAATGACAGAATAAACAACTTTTTTTTTTTTTTTTTTTTCCTAGCAGATTTTAAATCCACCAGTCACTTTTTTGAAATGGCATTCAAACATTGTCACAGCAGACTTTGTTCTTTTGTTTCATTGCTGATTTGGTATGTCCTACTGGAAACTGAAAAGCATCCACGGGGATTGAGTAATGAAGACAAGGATTTCAGAGCAGCCTGGCACTGAACATCTCTTAAAGGCTGGTGATGATAAGGAGCAGCCAGCCAATGTTCAGCTCTAATATGACAAGATTTGTCGGGGAATACTTTTCATTGCAAAAACAAATGGCAGTTGGCTGACTTTGAAGAATCCATCCTGTTTTGCAAAATTTTGTTCTCGAGATGCCCAAAACTCAGTGCACATGGGCAGTGAAATCTGTCCCTGTGCTGTAGGGTCAGCACAAGAGCTACAGATCAGACTACTCCTTTAGGGGGCTGCAGATTTAGTGCACAGATCAGGTCTGTATTTCATACAGTCTGTATTTTTTGTGAGCAGGTAACTACAAAGCCCAAGAAACTCTCATGACCCATCACTATGCACAAATCCCAAAACAGTTGATCACCTGGGGGCTAAGTACTCATATATTTAGACAGATAGCTAAACCTTTTATGTTTATACAAGGGTCTTTAAAAACCTGCTTAGCAAGACCAGTTTTCTCCTTGATATTTCTACAATATGCTGACATTGTTGCTGGTTTAAGTCTAAATTAAAAGTATTAGAAACACAGTTTTCCTTACTCTCCTTTAGTAATTTCTTTTCTGAACTAGAGGCCCGGCTTCAGCCCTGTACTGAATGCTTCAGCACATGTCTAATCCTTCTGAATTCAAGGATACATTAAAAAGCTCTATTGAATCCAGAGCTCTGTGAGAAATTGGGAAAGAATGCAGCTCCAGCTATCCGAAATATCTGAACTCTTCAAAATACCCACTGCATGTCTTGGGTGTGTTTATGTCTGATCTTTTTTTCTCTCCTCAACTTACACATCATTATCCAAACACATCAGAAGCATGTCAGATATAGCTGGCTACCTTATGTTTGAATTTAATTGAGAATATAAAAGATGCTGAGTTTAACCCATACCAGTAATCCCACTTTTCCCTTCCGCTGCTAATTCGCTCAAGAGGCCAACTCCTGCCTGGGTCGGGGTCCGCAGCCCTGAGCGGGCACACCAGCTGCTTTGCAAGAGGGCCATGAAAATATATTTTATTTATTTATTTTACATAATACTTTTCACTGGGCATTTTCTGATTTCCCCTANTCTGTTTGTGCGTGCTAAAAATAGACGGGAGCGCCTGACAACTGCCTCCTGATTGGCTGCCGCTGAGGCGCCGGCAGCCTATGGGCGCGCGGGGCCGGGNCCTTCCGCTGCTAATTCGCTCAAGAGGCCAACTCCTGCCTGGGTCGGGGTCCGCAGCCCTGAGCGGGCACACCAGCTGCTTTGCAAGAGGGCCATGAAAATATATTTTATTTATTTATTTTACATAATACTTTTCACTGGGCATTTTCTGATTTCCCCTAGAACTGCCCGAGGCGGTGGGGTTCCGGGTCCGATTCTCCCCTCTCCTCCCGGTGGGGAGGTGCACGGCAGCCCGGTCGTGGCGCTGCTTTCCCTCACGCCGGCCCTGGCTCGGGCCTCAGCTGGCGCCACCGCGCCGTGCCCGCGCTCCGGCCCCGCCCCCGAGCCC
>VZRH01002546.1:1110962-1122901 GCA_013397555.1 Urocynchramus pylzowi
CCCTGCCTCAATCCCGCCGTCCCGGGCCCCGCTTTCTCTCGAGCCCTCTCAGCCTCAATCCCGCCGTCCCGGGCCCCGCCGCCTCCCCCGGCCTGTGGGGGCCGCTGCCCGGCCGCGCCGGCAGGGCGCGCTCCCCGCTGCGGCGGAGCGTTGCCGTCCTCACTTTTGACAAAGGCAGAGCGCGGAAGGGTTAACCTTTGTACGGGACGTGTCACCAAGTCTGTTTTCGTGTATTTTCATGCGTTCTAAAGACATTTCGTGCGCTTTCTTGTATACAGTTGTACCTGCAGTGACAGAGTAATAAATGAGGGAAAGAACAGAACAGAAATGAAATAGAGATGTATTTTTTTCTTTTCCATGGGATTACCAAAGAATAGTGTTAAACCAATCGCAGTGGAGAGTTAGGAGAATGTCCTGAAATCTGTGTAATGAATGCATAAAATCTGTGCCATAAATGGAATGAATCAGTAATTTCATTGAAGAGAGACATCAGCTTTGTACACTAACATGGTTATACAGACGTAATAAAAAATAAAATTTGCTAATAATTAAAATTGTAAGTGCCTTGTAGTCCAAAAAGCGTGCTGGGGGGACTTGGAAGGCAGAAACAGGAGCTGATTATCAGAGTGATATTTTCTAACTTATTCAGGCGCTGGATAACACCTCTGGAGCTGTTAAAATATCTCACAGTCTTGAGAAGTGGTTTCACTCTTTCATATCTGTTTCTCCCGAACTTCTTTTCTCATGGGGGCCGTACATTCTGAGCATCCCAGAGGTGTGAGTCCAAGTGGAGCAAAGGTAAAAACTGTAAAAAAGGAAAGTGAAAGAAGACTTTCTTCTGAAGAAATTTGTATCTTCTGATTTTTCACTGGGCTTGTGCCTTAGCTCACACTGATAGAAGGAAGCAAGCAGTTCTGTGTTCTGATCCATTTTAAGTTAAATGATTTGAAACATCTAAAAATCATTCTTTTCTGTTGCTTTTACATTATGCACAGGTAACCTTCCACTACTTGAGGATTATCTTCTCCATATGAGCTGTTGGTGTCATCTTGTAATTTGCATATTAATTGCTCACAGTCTTTAGCAGTTGAAAAGTTAAGTGTCCACAATTCAAAGGATTTCTTAATTATGAAAGGAAAGTACTTCATGGCAAAGAGTGTAGCCAATAATTAGCTACTGCCAAGTGTCAAAACATGTAAAATGAACGTTAACTGCTGGGAACAGAAGGAAGTTGGTTTTTTCTGTGGCAGTTTGAGGCTTCTGGCATGAAAAAGAAAATAATGGTTCACATATTCTGTTAGTTTCAAATGTAATAGTATTTTCTGTGTGGTGATGGCGCTCAGGAGAAATACTGTGAGATCTCTGGTGCTGAAAATTTGGAGGTGAGCTAGGTTATACACAGCAGGACCATTGTCCACACTCATGGGTTCTGAGTATCACAGCTGGCAGCCAGTGGGACTTTGCCTTTGTGCACGCACTCACCCTTCGTGGTTATGGGCAGCCACAGAAAATCGGTGGGTTGTAACCAGTCCCACCACCTGATCGTAGCCTCTCCTGTGCCATCACCTCACAAAGCCAGACTGAAAGGGGCAGGGCAAATGTTCATGTTTCTCTTGGATTTGACTAGAGGATTTCTCATGAATGTGAAACTTCTTTAAATTCGCCCTTTTGCTGGATAAGAGAGTCCAGCTGGTTTTGGTTTTGCTGTGTGCAGCTGCAGATACTTTACCAAAGTTTAGAAAAGCATAATAACTTGGAGATATATGCCTGAAAAAGTTTATACAGACATCTGACATTTGCACACTTTTTGTACCACAGCTTGAAGATCTATCAAAACATTAGAAATAAGTTTTTATATTAGTCCTTCAATGAGAACATTTTCCGCTTTTGTTGTTTTATATCCATTGGCTTAGTAATTTTAACTTTCTGTTTTCAGATTTACTTCACTCATATTTTCAATTTTCTTCTTAATCTTTTTATATATTTTATTTTCAGTATTATTTCTTGTAATTTCATGTATAGCTGCAGTCTCTTACCTTTTATAACTTCTGAATAGTTATTTTATGGTGGCATGTCTTGCTGTGTGCGCGCTGTTAATGTAAATGTGATATTTTGTGTTGATTAAGGTATAAAGTTCTTGAGGGCATCTGTTCAGGTTTGAATGTATAATTTCTTTTCCTACAATGTTTTGCTTGGGCCTTTTCTGAAATTCCTGTATTGTATTTTCTTTACCTTTCTGTACAGTGAATCCCTCTGGGCTGCTTTTCTGAGACCTCTAATTATCATGCTGTCTCTAAGACAATTACATAATTAGGTGGTTTTCATTTTCATTCTGAATTTGGTAATTATAACAAAAACACTGAAAAGTGCATCAGCTGCAATATGAAAAAACTCAATCAGTAAAAGAAAATGTACCTAGAAGAAAAACACGGTTGAGAAGCTTCTAGTAATAACCAATAAATGAAATGAAAATTTAAAAGAAATAGAAAGAATTGAGCTTTCTGGACTCTTTGAGACTGTTACTTTAAATAATAAACTTTTTTGTACCTTTGATGATTGCAAAAATGATGCAAAAGGGATGCTCCAATGAAAATTTGTCAATATAATTACAGTAATTAAACATTTCCCCAAGTATGGTAGAATAAAGTGCTGAAGGGATAGGTGTTTATTGTTTCATAATTTTCCATATTTAATATTTTAAAGATAGATTATTTTTTTCTCTCCTTACTTCTAGCACTGCCTCAGTCACGTGTGTATACTTTTCATGTTTTATTGAAACAGATGGCATATCTCCTCTTTCAAGGCTCAGGCAAGGGGGGGCGTAGGAAATAGGGTAGGATTAAATTATTTTGAAACAAGAAGACATCTTTCTCATATCCTATTTCTCATACACCTGTTAGTCTTTCCAGCAAGCAGTGACAGCAAACACTCAGAAACAGGGAGTGTGTTTCAGTTGTGGTGTTCTGAGAACCCTGCCCTGTTCTTCGGTATTCAGTTCCTATGACTACCTGTTTTTCAAAAACAGAAATCTAAAAGTTAGCAGCTGAGCTTGACAGAGCTCAACAGTAATACTCCTATCAGCCACAAAAGGAGCAGATTAGGCATTTTTTCCAGCTCTAATAAAAAAACCTCTCCCCTAAATCCACCAGAGTGACCCAAGGCTCAGTGCTTTTGAGAATCAGGTCATCTCTTAAAGTTTATAAACATGAGTTCAGAAGCCTGATTTTCAGCTTTTCATTGTGAAGATGTTGGGCAAGCTGAATTTGTACAGATATACTACAAATTAGTCAGTTTTCAGAATTTAATATATGTATATTTTTTAAGGAAGGTTTGGAATGCTGTAAGTAAAATACATTTTTTCTGGCCTCTGGATTCTGTCTTTATCATACATTTATGTGTGAAACATTGTCTGGTGGCTGTGCAGTGCAGGGCTTGTGAGTGGAACAGTAGCAGCAGGTCCGGAATCCAGGTGAAAGAACAGCTTAAAGCAGTTAAGAGTTTCTGATTCAGTCAGAAGTTTCACATACTGTTATGCTGCCAACATCATTGGGTGTTCAGGCAAGTATTTCAGGCTGTTTGATGAATTTCCATTGGATCCTGCAGAAATGTCTGTTCAAATATATGCCTGAGATGTTTCTATCAGAGTAGTGGCTATGAGGATTTTTAATTTTAACATCTACTTTAACACTAACTAAATTAATACAAGAGTTGCATAAAATGCACAAGACATTTATTTGGGGGCTCAGTCCTCACCGAGTGCTGGTAAAACAGATTTCCCAGAGCATGGGGAATTCTCTATTTGTGTCAGCATGCTTGTGCAAATAGCACAGAACTTGATGACAGAGGAAACCTGGTCAGGCAATCATTTAAAATTATCCTTTTTCCTCATGTGAACATCAGTTCTAGAATTGAGGCCTTCAGGACATGTTTTGAAATGTATTTTTTAAGAATATTTTAAGAATGCTGTGATTCTAAAGCTATAATTCACTTCCAGATTTATGGTAAAAAAAGTCAAAAATGAAGTGCCTGCAATTTGGCATTTAAATCAATCTCTGAGTTACAGTGAAACTCAGAGTGAAACCTATCCTGGTAGTCATAAGTGTCTAACTTCTTCATGTGACCAGGAGAAGGATTAAATGGGTCAGGGGTCTCAATCAGTAAAACAAATCCTGTTTTCCCAGAGGTTTCCAGGGACCTTCTTGGTGCATACTGGATTATTTTGAGACACAAAGCATCAGAAATTTGAGCTGGCATAATGAACTGTGTACGGTTCAGAGCTGTGCATCTCTAACTCCATGTCTGTCACATGGCTGTGATATGTGGCCCATTTGCTAGTCTGTGGTGTTCTGTTAAACAACAAAAATGGTACTGTTTTCAGTTTCAAGGCAGGGGAGCAATCCATGAGAAACTTGAAAACATTCATGGATATTTGGCTCCAGAACCTGGGAATTTGGTTTGAAGGACTAAGTTCTTGTGTGATTTTTGGGGGGCCTAAACATGCATGTTTCAGGTTACATTTCACATCAGAAATTTAATAACCACAATCAAATGTTTCTCTAGTTTTCTCATAGCTACAATTTAGGGTTGTATCATAGTTTTTCTGGTAAAACACACTTCAGATATCAGATTTTTATTCAACGTTCACAAGCCCACATTTGCCACTCAGCTTTTCAGTGAGCCGCTCAGCCGCTGCTGGCAGAGTGTCAAGAAGGTGTCAGTACAAATTCACATTTGAGAAGACAGAAGATCACATGGGCATGTTAAGATTCATTATTGATCAGAACTTTGTCTTCACAAATTCAGGTTATTATTTTCACTGGAGTCAAGAGTCATACTGCTTTGATGAAGAAGTAACTTGGACCTTATCCAGCTATTGATATTTCTAAAGTGATGATCTGGCTCTAAATCTGGCCATAATGATGCATTGCCTCACCACGCAGATCTTATTACATGTGCCTGTCATTAGTAATGCTTCTAACTTCGACTTTTGAATACCCTGAACACAGAGCCTAGTGGTGTTTGTTCTAATAGGTTCTGTGTGTAAGGCAATCCTTTTACTCTTGTATAGTGTTTCCACTGGATTGCTTACTACTGACAATCATGCGAAAAATTGCTGGATGTGCAAAATGTGCTACTTAGGAGAACTTTGCAGTACCAGCATACTTTTATATAAACAGGTAAGCTACACTGGTTTTCACCACAAAACTTCTAAATTTAATATTAAGTTCAAAATGACGTGTCATTGTCTTAAAAAATTTAAATTTCTCATATACTTTAATGTCTCTGTATTACTCAGAAGTATGATGGACTAGTGAAAATTTTTACTGCAGCACAGAGGATTGACCACAAAGTCAGTGGTCTAAAGTTGCTCTTTTCTTTCTTAGAGCTTGTATGAGTTAATGGAAATGTCAGTGAGGTACAAAATTAGTAATGAAACCTGGATTCAGTCTGGTGTTTTTGCCTGCTGGTGAGTGTACCTCCTTCAGTTCACAGTGTGTGACAACACCTGTACCACTGCAGCAATACCTGTGTTCCCACAGAGCTCTGGCAGAGCAGCCACTGCAAATTCACCCACACCTCCTGCACTGTGATGCTGAAATGCAACCCAAGCAAGGCCAGAGTGATGTTGCTTGGAGAACAGAGGTGGTCTGAAAGCCAGGGTCCCCATTTTTATGCACAGGCACTGCCATCAGTTCAGTGCTTGTCTGACTGCTTAGCCAGCCTAGATAATCAGAGGCAAGGTGATACTCCTTTTGCAGGGCTGAGCAATATTTTAAGTAAAAGCTTGATGACTGGACTACGTGTCCCTTCAAGTGAAATTTTTCCCACTAAATTCAGATTCTGGCTTTACAGATGTCTATTTTAGGTCACAGCCATCTCATTTTACTGTACATGTCTGTGGGTAGCTTACTATTGTATGCTACATTATGTAGGTGTGCTACTGACAATGTCAGTGTTTACCATTGTAGATACTCATATTGATAGTTTGAATGCCATATTTCAAATTAATGTAAAATATAACTGCATTCCACTTTATATGTTACTTTACCATGAGTACTTTTATTTCCTATTCCCATTAATCTATTTGTGGTGAACAAGCCTGTTCAAGAGCTCAGTCTTCAAGCTCACTAGTAACAAGAGCAGTACATGAGATTCTAGAACTAGTACTGTCTCAACACTTGTCCAGCTTAACTCGCTTGCAGGGATGTTGCCAAAGCCTGATTTTGAAAGAAATCTTTTTGATGTCATATTAATTCCATTTGGGATATATGTGATAATAAGAAAAGGATATTTGTTAATATTTCATTATTTAAGGTTATATCCAGGCTTTCTACTATGTATGTACCTCAAGATTTTTGTGTATTTTTTCATTTGTCTGTATGTTTTCAGGCTCTTGCCTTTTGCCATTTGCCCTATGTTCATGCATTTTTCATAAGTCAACTAGCAGATTCATCACCGCAAATATAGTAATTTTTGCTTTTTTTTATTTTATTTGTCATGAGCGACAAAAGCCCCAAACAAAATTCTAGCTTTATATACTTTCCTAAATACATTTTATGCATAGTATGGATTCAGTAAGCCCTTTGGCCTGGTTGAAAGGATTTTCTGGTTTGTTTTTCTTTCGTTATTTTAAATAAAGGTAAATTAATACAATTTTAAACTTTCCTCTAGAAACGTTTATTAATCATTACTTGGGTGCATAACAACAAGAATACCCCCACTTTGGCTTTATTTTTGTTTAAAAGTATTGGAATCATATTTAGTTGAAACCTCAAGCAAACCAAATCGTAGCAGTGCCTTGCTTCCCTGAGTCTTACACTTCACCCACCACAGAAATTAGAATATGGAAAAGTAAAAACTCTTATACGTATGAGATAAAACCAGCACAATGCAAAGGAAGATAATTACATTGCTCAGCTGTCACAAGGGCAGCATAAAAAAGTGAAGTGACTCATCTTCCTTCACAGGCAGAGACTGCTCAAACATATATATATAATTATTTTTTTGTATGGGTTTGATTCTTTAGCCAAATGTCTCTGCTTTATAATGTGGCTTAACCTCTTGAGGATTTTTGTTCAAAGAGTTAATTTATAGTTTTATCATTGAACCACGAAAAACTGTTCTGGGCTCCAATGTAATTAAGTCGCATGCAAGTGCTGTATATCATTAAATCTTACTCTGTATGAGTACATGAGTTCAAAGGCAGCTCTCCTGCAAAGATAAGATGCAAAATGCAGTGATCAAGGGCTGATTTCTAGTGAAGTCATATTCCTTACCAAGCAAGTGTATCAGGCAAGAGTAAGCTCAAGACATCAACATCAAAATATTTTCATATAGCATTGTAATTTTGACTTTGGAGGTAAGTGAACAATGGATTTAGACAATTTCTTAAAAGAAAGGGACTCATATTTGTAATTCATAAGTGTGTTTTTGAGAGTTTGACCGATGATGTTATAAGGACAATCTATAAAAATTGCAATATGCAAAAATGTTGTACAGGGAGAACATTGGTATGGAATCTTTGAATAATAAGTGACATTGATTTAAAAAAATTGACAAAATATGATACTCCCACTAGGTGGAGATTCTGAAATAAGAAAGAAAGATTTTCAGGGTTGGAGATACACTTTTGTAGAGAACTTTTATGCAATCCTCGAGCTGAACAAAGTGTAACAGTTTTATGTTATAGAACTTAATGTAAATTTTAAGGCTGAGCTAATTGTATTCATGCTAATTTAGCACTTTTTTGTTGTTTTTTCTTATTTTTTACTGGAAGTTATTCCTGGTTTTTGGACAGTGTGTTAGCGGTTCATGTTTGCTGAAGTTACTTAGACGAATCTGAATTTTTGAATTTTCAGTCAGTGGGTTATTTATAAATTGTTTGCTTTCTGTTCACCCTGTTCTATTGCTTCATTCTACTGAATCAAATGAATCAGTGTACATTCCAATATGTGCAATGCCTACCAGAGTGAATGACAGGAACCTTTTTGCTTCTCTAACTGGCATCAGGAGATACTTTGGCAAATCAAACTGCACTGGCATAGTCCTGCATCTTTGTCAAAACAAAAATGAAGAAAAAAGAGAAATCTAGTAAAACCAGATATTTTTTGTGATATTAGTCTGAAACCCAGAAAGCTACTGTTAAAATAGGAAACTTCCTCAGCTCTGTGAAATTCAAGCCATTGCAGATAGCAAGATTACAGAGTGTAAACAAAAAACTTGCTGACTGCTGTCATTTTTTGTCTATCTCAGCAAATATCTACTCACAGACAAGCATTATATAGTGACCCACTTCCTAGAACTGATTTTCCCTTCTTTTATTTTTTGCAAATCTTTTGAAAAATTAGTTCAAAGGGGGGAAAAAAGGGGTTGCACTCATTGAACTTTCTGTAATCTGACTTGGTTGAGGAAATGTGGCTGTTTGGTAGGAGTTTCCTCCTCAGTGAAGGAGAGAAAACAAGTCCTGTCAGAAATGAGTTCAACCAGTGCAGTAATAACTCTGTGTGTTAGGTCCTTTGAGGTTACGAGTTTGTTTCTGCAATCTAGAGATGCAAGATGAGCTAACTTAGATGTAGAGCCTCAGTATGAGGATGGTGCCAGTGCCAAAAGAGATTGGGAAACTGTGATGGGTTCAGTGCAGCCCTGGCTGTGGGAAGAGGCTGAGCAGCTGGAGCTGACTCAGCTGGGAGCAGAAGTGTCTTTTGTGTAGGCGTGTGAGGCAGCCTTGGGAAGATGGAATCAGACTTTACACAATGAGGCAACATCCACAGGTTGAAACAAGAGCAACTGAGATGGAGTATAGGGGAAAACTTTTCACAGTTAAGCAGTCCCTTTCAGTCGGAACTGTGATCCTGTTTTACTGGAAGGTGTTACTATCCAGGCCAAATATACTGTTGGGTGCATTGCTGGATCTCCACTGTTTAGGCTTCTATCTTAATGATACCATTAAAATTTTAGAAAAGGAAGTCACAATGAAACCATTCACACAGTCCACTGATAGAAGATACTCTGTCTGGTTGAGAGTTGTTGTAACCTCATTTCACATAATTACAAAGGTGTGACATTACAACATTCCATTGTTTTTTTCTATATTTGGTGTGTTTGAGTTAACATTTTAACAATATTCACCAGATTTCACTGTGGCTTTTGTGAGATTTCTAAGTAAAAATGCTGAGCTTTACCACTTTTTAGTCTTTACAACTGTATTACCATTATTTTCTCACAGGCCAGCCAACATAGCTGTTTGAACACAGCTACAGGTATCTCGACATGTCTTGTTCTTTTCTGCTTTTCTGTTTCTCAGAGTTCCCCTATTAATCTCTGTTCAGTATTGCTAAGATAATGAATTTAGCACCAACCCTGAAATATGTCACAAATGAAGCAAAGCTCTTGTGGCCTCTATGAATCATATCCCCCTTAACAAAAAAGTCTACACCCAGTATTCTTTGTTCCTCACAATACAGAATTTAACCCATCATTGCTAAAAAAAATATAAAGCCAATAGGTAAATGTATCCAGAGACTTAAACATGTTGATTTTTCCAGCTGGTTAAATATGCCATCTTATTTTTATGGTATCCCCTGAGTTTCCATGTGAGAAACAACTATGTGCAGTTTAGCATACAGAGATGCTAAAAACAGAAGTTACAAATATCAGACTTCCAAAGAAGGAACAGAAAATGTCCTCTCAAGATGAAAATCAACATGATGGCTTAGCCATGAGTAGTCCATTCCCACCTTTGGAAAGATGAGATTCTGAGGAGAGGTACCATGCACTCCAACAGGATCAACTTCACACTCTTTCTGACAGGTGTATGGCTGATGCAATCTGGGGAAAAAGAGAAAAAAAATCGAAAGGTTTAATTCCTCCTTTCTTTTCAGACAAAATGCAGTTCAAGTCTTGCTTCACAGGGGATGCTGGATGAAGAACTTGTTACATAATTTTTTCAAAGACCTGTGATGCCTGGGTTCTAGTACAACATAGTAGATGATGGATCATCTGGAGAGGTGAGGCTGAGTCCTGTATATTACACAGAGCAATTAGATGTTTTACTTTGCTGATTTTCTGTTGCCCTTCTCATAGTTTTTTTGTCTAGTTTTATAGGAATACATGTAGGAAAGAGGTGAAGTCTGGTGGTATGTTTTTTGAGACCCTCAAAGGTTCTCTTAAATGTTTGAAGTTCATATTCTGGCTATTTCAAAAAACTACCTTAAGTCAGAAGGACAACCTGAGTTCTCCATGGCTTGGTGGATTTTACCAGTACCAGTTCTTGATTTGATTGTCTAGATTTCTAATCAATGCAAACATGTTCCTGTCATAAATGATCTGTGCTATTTTCAAACTATATAAAAACAAAACATTATGAAGAAAGACTCCAAAATAGTTAAAATATTTTTTGCATAATGGCTCAGCAGCTGCATTTTGCATGGTCAGTTTTCCATTCAGCCCCCCCAGGAACTGTTGTGTTCACAGCACTATTTGCATGCTTTATGTGGAACGAGGCTCTTTGGAAAGCTGCCTGTGTTAAATCTGCAGGGATTTGTTTTGCTTTGTGAGGAGGGCACAGGAAAAGACATTTGGAGTAGAAGGTGGAGATTACTGACTCCATATGCAACACTGAAAGCAAGTACAGACTCAAACCACGCTTTCCCATATCTTTTGTATCCTCTGTGTGTTTCCCAGTACTACCTTTTTTTTTATTATTATTTAATTCTTTTATTTCTCATTGCTGCTCTTACTAGGAGTTATCTGGGGCTTCCTGCAGCACCAGGGTGCAATTGCAGTTTCAGGAGAAACTCCTTCAATAAAGCAGCCAATGAAAGGTGACCTTAAGCCTAAAGGAATATGTCTGGTGGAGGGCTCGCTCCTGCATTAATATTTTGGAGGTCATACTATTGATGCTATCACTACCTTTAGGCACAACATCTGCTGCTTTTTTTTCTCATTTGGGGGATTATCATCTGAAGAGATTCTTTGGGTCACATGTTCCTTAACATGTGTGATGAAGGTCAGAAATCTTGCTATACCTCTTCTCTGTGATGCAATAGAGGTTTTTTCACAGAGCACCAGTCAGGCAAAGTTAGCAGAGGAGAGTTTCTGGATGTCTTCTGGTCTGTGCTATCCTCCAAAGATCTGTCTGACAGCAGCATGGCTGGATGTGCCCTGTCAGACACTCTGGTTCCAGTCCCAGAGTGTCCTTTGACATGGTGTACAGGGCAGCTGGCATTTCTGAAGCTGCTGTCAGTGGGCAGAGGGGTGGTAGATGGATGTCAGAAGTAATTGGTGCTGGGGTTTTCTCTGAAAATTGATCTGTAGCTGAGAGTCTAAGCCCTCACTTCTGGCAGAAAAAACAATTGTCTGTCTCACAAAAAGGAAAAAAAAAAAAAAAAAAAAAAAAGAAAAGGTGACAAAAACTACTTTGAGCTGAGATAATGGATTGAATTTCTCTCACATCTGTGTTGCTCTTTTCCAGGGAAGAGCAGAGTCCATGATTATGAATCTTCATTTTGAGAAGAATGAGGAATACCTCTTAAATGTACGTATGTGCATGATGAGGAAGTGATGCAGAACACTGAGAGATAAGCTTAGAATTATAAATTATGGCTCTAAGCTAAAACTGGAACTCAGATTTTAACTTAATATTTAAAACAAAATAATGGGGTTTTTAATGCTTTTTATTTTACTGAAAGAGAGTATTATGTTTGGTAGCACAGGGCATTAGAAGTTAGAATTTGCAAGAAGAATTACAAGAGAAAGTAGAAATTTTAAAAAAGCAAGTTAACAGAAATAATTGCCATTTTCAATACACATTTCTAAAGACAACCTGTACCCAAGAAATAAAAGAAAGCCATTCAAGGTGGATGCCAATGGCACGGAGATGTGAGCTAAATAAGTGGGGCAAAGAAGATGAGATAGAGCAGTTGAGACTAGACATTGAT
>VZRH01002546.1:1122931-1147721 GCA_013397555.1 Urocynchramus pylzowi
GAAAAAAAAAAAAAAAAAAAAAAAAGAGGCTACTTCTGACTGGTGACACTTTCTGGGAAGGGAAAAACAGACAAGTAATTGGGAAGGAAAGCCAAGTGATGCTGGGAATTGGTGATGAGGAGAGATACCATAAAGATCAGCACTTGGTGGAAAACAAACGTGAACATTTGCTTAAAATTTGTGAAGTAATGCTTGATCCCATGGAATTATGTGTCTCATTATATTTCCTTAACACCTGTGACTTAAAATTGTACAGTTAATGGTCTTTTAAAGGCAGTTAAGTAAGTGTAGCCTCTCCATACATGGCACTTTAAAAGACTGCCTTTTGTGGGGTTTTGCCCATATGTATGTGAATTGTGTCCAATCTGTCCATTTCTAGCATCTGAGTTGTAATACCTGGAGGGATATTCTCATATCACACAGCTGAGAGTAAAGAAAGTATTCATAAGTGTTGGCAGTGGTAAGAGCGCTACAGAAAAGTGCTTTAACACAACTATTTCTGTAGAAAACTGATATTCCCTCCAATATTTTAATATAATAAAAAAACCACTATAAAATAATTAAATTATTAGCAGTATATTTTGGAGAGAAACCTAAATGATTTAAAAAGAAGGGGGGAAGAAATATCATAGCAAACTCTTAACAATCTCAAATAAAATACAGTGACTAACAGATAAAAATGTCACAAACTTTTCTGGCTACAGAAATTCATAAGAAGTGCAGAAAAGGTTGATGTATTTTGTTAAGTTTATTCATCTTAATAAAGGCCTCATTTGTTTCACTATTAAGAATTTTTTTAATTGGCTCATGTATGCCATTTGTTTTGACTTTGTTTCACATGCTTAACTGCCAAAGGGTGTCTCAAAGTTCCATTGTTTCAGAGAGGAGAAAAAGCCTTTAGAAATAACTTCTCAGTCCTTTCAATGGCAGTATTTGAAAAATCTGGTTACAATGGGACAGGAATACCTCACTATGGGTACAATGGGACAAGACTTCACTATGCTTCTTTCACCCAAATTCTGTCATCTTGTCATATCTGAGGAGGGATTCCTGAATTCGCTAAATCAAAAAAAGGTCATTTTTAGAAACTCTGGCTTATTGGTGTACTTTCAGATAGTATCTTCTGAAAAATAGCTTTAATCCATTTGTATAGTGCATTATCCTTTAAATAAAGAGCTGAAGAATAAGTAATCCATTTCTGTATAAAAAACCTTTATGTCCCCATAACTTTCCCTGCAATGCTCAATCACTTTAGTCTTTTGCCACTGTTTCCTTGTATTTATTTCAGAGTTTGATTCAGATATTGCTGCAGGCTACGGAGTTCACCAATAAAACCCTTCTTTGAAGAAGCACATTTTCCTGTGCTGGATACTCACAGCATTGAATATCCTCTGTGGTTTCCAGGTGGACCCATTATTGAACTTCTTCACTGAATTCCCAAAGTTCTTCAGTTGAACTTTGGGCCTTTTCTAGCCCAAACCTTGAACATCTTCTTACAAAACCACTGGTGACCAAATGGTTAGCAAACACAGGGCTAGCAAACTCTACCTGGTTTATGGCAACTGCCTTACCAGTGTTTACTTTTCCTGATGACATCATTGATAAAGAATTTCTGCTTCTTTTAAACCAGCTAGAAGAACTATTTTGTAAAAGTAATCCACAATCTCCAGTTAAGTCTCCTGTGTGGCTCTTTGGTAGTATTGTCAGGAGGAATTGTCTGCAGGCTCTACTTCCAGCTCTGCTGTGGGATTCCTGATGCCTCTCAGTTGAGTCCTTTACATTGTTTAATGCTCACATTTTTATGTGGACAATGGAAAGGGTAACTTACCTTTCCCCTTGTGTCTTATACTGAGGGCTCATTGTAGAAGGGACCACTTGTAAAAGATGTCTGAGACCACCTCTTGTAAATCTCATAGATTTTATCTCTGGTGTCTATTGTGGCTTTAGCTATTCAGGGATAGAAATGTCATCTTTATATATATATTTTTTTTTAATAAAACATAATGTGCTGACCTCAGAAGTACTAGATATTATTATTATAATATAATACTTCCAGATATCCAATGGTTCAGTCACTGTGAGGTAAAAGTACTGTGAAGTATTGTATGACATATCCCATCCTTCTCTTTAAATCAATGTCGGTACTTTCTTGACCCAGTGACATTTTTTGGTTTTTTCATATTAAACCTTGAGTATACATCCAGAGACAAAAACCGTGTCATTCACAGCAGCCTCGGTGCTTGTTATTGTGAGGAGAAAATCTGTGTAATTCCAACTAACACAAGAAAATAAGAGAAAAGCAATGTTTTGTATTAATCTTATTAAACTGCAAACTGCTTTCTCAGCAATTAGAGCTGTACACTGATGCAAATCAGATGCTTACGTAATGCTTTATGCAAGGATGGTGACAAGAGCTGCAGTGATAAAAATACTCTTCCTGTGTTCAGGCTGTGTTGTCCTTTCTCTTCAAAAAAAACCCACTGGCATATTAACTGCTTGAAATGGATAATTCTGAAGTGGCCCGAGAATCAAGCACATCTCTGTACTATGCTGACTTTTCACCTAATTCTTTTTTGTTGGATTTCTTGTTTTGTTTTGATTTGTTTTGTTTTGTTTCCCCAAGGTGCTTCGTGGGACACACCAAGATGAGCATCTCTTTTTCCATGCCACACCTTGGGACAGCTCTCTCCTACTGGATGCACATGCATGCATTGTGCAGAGTGGCACGTGGCTAAGATTAGGACGTGGTCTTTAGCTGGCATGCTGATGAAGAAGCAACTCCTAAGCTGAACCATGTGCCTCTGCATCACTATGCATCCTGACTTAATACAAATTATAGCATTTATGTCAGGCTGTGCAGTAGCTCTTTTTCAACACAGCCATATAAGGAATTGGATTAGAATCTAATCTTGATTCTTTTAGTTAGTTAGTATCAAAATAAGCATATGTATACTAAACACATCTAATACCAGTTTAAATCTCTAAAGAGATTTTTTCCTCCTATTTGTTTTCCTTCTCCCTTGTCCCTTTGCAAATGTCTACTCTCTGGCACATTAATCAAATATTAAAGACCTTGTTGAAAATCAATTTATTTAGAACTAATAAATGTGTTACCCTAGTAGAAACTGTGTTAGAAGAATTTTGTGTCCAACTACATTGTAAAAATGTAGTGTGAACTTTTTACATTTCAGATATTCAGTGATATTGATGACAGAGATGGTAGAACTATGGTAACCAACTGATTAGAGATATAAAGATATATCATAGTAATTCTTTTTTATTGCTTGATGACATGTATAAGCATCAAACCTGGCTCAAACAGCCTTAATCAT
The DNA here is from genome assembly GCA_013397555.1 of Urocynchramus pylzowi. Lineage (NCBI taxonomy): Eukaryota > Metazoa > Chordata > Aves > Passeriformes > Fringillidae > Urocynchramus > Urocynchramus pylzowi. The sequence goes on from VZRH01002546.1 coordinate 1,126,264, forward strand.
TTTGAACTGATTATTTTGTCCATGTTTCTTCTCTTAATCTTACCATAGTATAAGATAAAGTAAGCGACATTTAATGCAGAGTGAATTCAGTCAAAGTTAGTAGCAGATTGAAATAAAAGCTTATTCAAAGCTTTGTGGTAGTAGCAGAAACAAAACAGAATATATTGAGTTTAGGGAAAAAAAACACTGAGAATATTTTTATACAAAAAAAGAATGTTTATAAGAATACTAATCTGTAGAATCTTTTCAAGTACCTGTACCATACTCTTTTTTCAATAAAGTATTTTTAGAGCAATGAGAAATTGCTGCATAAATAGTATAGCTAAGGCCAAGTTGTGAGCATGGTAGAATGTGAGATGGTAAAGCAGAAATCATATCAGTAATTTGGATGATCTTTTCCTCCCCCCTATTTCTCCTGGAGTCACCAAAAGCAAGAATGCAGATTTCTTTGGATGCAGAGAGTGATAAATAAAGCACCAATAGCTGCACCTAGCCAGGAAAGGAAACAGGCAAAAGAGAACAAAAGAGAAAACAATGGTTGAAAAAGTACCAGATATATTTGTCCAAAAGTTTATACTATCCATATGTCAGTGGTACAGTATTGTGAATATTTGCATCATACTGAGATCATGCTGTGTTTGCTACTTTTAAAGCACATAGAAATGAGGAGGTTTGGAAGAAAAGCAGGTGTCTGACATACCTTAGATTCTGGGCTTGATTGTGGTATTGATCTGGTTTAGATTGTGGTCTGACTGATGGCCAGAAACAGTGTATTTTAAATGTCTATTTATATGTGAAATGGTTCACCCTATGTCAGAATTCTGATCAGTGGCAGAGTCAGGAATAGACCCAGGTTACCTGGGAAACTAGTTTATTTCCTTATCCTGAGGTTAACTTACTGTATATATTGTCATCATAAATTAGCTGAATCAAATCCTTTCCTACCTCCCTTCATTTTAGATATGTGGGGGCATTAATTGTATTTCCACATTATCTGACTTCCCATAGTTGTTCCAGTATATTAACACTCTCACCAGATAATTTAATCTCTTCCCCACAGGAGAGCTCTGTGTAAAATATTGAAAAACAACCTAAAAAGAAATGGCAAGTAAAAACTTTGTAACAGCTATCATATCTTACATCAAATTCATCCTCTGACACATGATGCCATAAATAAAAATAAAACATTGATGAGAATTATGTTATGTCTTTCAAGACTGCTTCTATTAGAGATGAAAATTATATGGAAGATAGTCAAAAACTAAAGGAGTAAAGACACTACAACCTTTTCTGAGCTTCCGCTATAATCACAAATTCAATTGAATTGGGACACTTTAATGTAGCATTTGTCTCTTCTATTTAATAAAATGTAAAAAATAGATTTGCTTTCTTACGTGAAATATATTTAATAGTGGTATGCATCTTACATAAAGTACCATTGTGTATAGCTGTTCTTTTTGGTCTGCTATTGCTCAGTCCATGAGTACCTGGAATAGATTGGAAAATGAGTAGACACAAAAGATTTCTTTATTCATGTGTGGAAATGGGAGGTAATTAAGTACCAAGGGCATGGCAAAAATGCTGTTTCTGCATTATTTTGTAAGGCTGCTTTTTTTCTGGTAGGGGAAAAAGAGGTTATCCTGAGTGGAGCCCAGCCTCAAAGACTGGGGTTTAGCTCTGCTGCCTTACAGAGCCAGATGAGCTAAAAGCACAACTTGAGCTCCTGCTTCAGAAACAAGGAAGGGCATTTGGGATGCTGATTGGCACCAACATTAAGTCCTATCTGTAGTCACTTATTCCAGCTGGGTATCTCAGGTGGAGCTTAGATGTGCCCAGGAGAGGAGATGTCATAATTTAAGATTTTGTCCATTGGTTATAAGGATTTCACCAATACTGCTTTTACTTCCTGTTTGGAAAATCAAGATGCGGTATTTTGCTAGGGACAAATTTGACATTGCCAAGTCAAAGCTTTTGCTTTTAACTCTGCTGCTTCAACATTCAATTTTGCGAGTCAGGGGGTTACTGTGCATGCTGGGATCAAGGAAGATGTTGTGCACTGATTTCTGGAATGATTCTTCATGAACTTATTTGTTTGCAGATGAAACTCTGTCATATATGCATTTGTCATGACACTGCTGTCAGTGATAGAACATTGATTGGCAAGAGGTTTCTCCTAATTTTCAGGAAAATTTTGACCCCCAAAAAGATTAACTTTATCTCTAGATTCCTCACAACTTCAAGAATTTCATAAAATGGATTCTATTTTTTAATGTGCTTTTCTGTTCTTATTACTCCCTCTGTCCCCAGAATGAGTCTATAATGAGAGTCACTGTTGTTGTGCTGTTGCTATAACCCATTATCCACAGACAGAAATGAGAACTGGCCATGGCACAAGATTAATCCATTCTCATTCCAGCATCTTTAACTTGACATGAATGGAAGACAGCAGCATGTTTGCTTGTTGGGGCAGTGATAGGTGTGAGAAATTGGACAAGGAGGCTCAGTTTCCTTCTAGGGATGTGTTTTGAAATGTTTAAAGTCATGAAAATCTCATCATATTTATATTTTCAGATTTTAGATTAAGATTTATGTATTTTTTTTTCTAATTGGCCATCTTTTAAACCTAAATATTAATAGTGGAAAAACTAAATACACTTTTCTTTTCGCTGCATCATGATCCTACAAGAAACTGGTAAACTGCTTGTGAAAACAGTGAAGGTGACAGCATACAGAAAAGACACCCAGCACATGGGAGCCACTCACACACAATCCGTAAATCTTTCCCTTCTGCAATATAATGTTGGCAAAAGAGCGTGTTGGTGTTCTTTATGGTAACAATTGTCCAAGCTGGATTGAAAAAAGAGTTTATTGTGTGAACTTGATTCAATATGTGAGCATAATTGTAAGGATTTTTGTATGTCTGCACCATCTCCACATCACGACATCCCAGTCTGAAAATTTCCGTGAGAGGGAAAAATTGTATTCCTAATTTGTAGTTGCTGATACTTCAAAAATGTTGTCCTAGATTTCTTGTTCCTTGGCCATCATCATGGCATATGCCAATATTTGGTGACAGTCCAATCCACATAGCTCAGCTCTGTTCCCTTCACATACTGCATGTTTCTGTGGTGTTCTTTCAAGAGCATTACATAAAATGAGCTGATAGAAAGACATATGATAATGAGCATACATGCCTCAGGCTTCCTGGTTGTAAAATGTCATGCTTACACGGAGAGCATTGTTTGTTTGAAGTCAGCACTCTCAATAACCCATTATTCCTTTGTTTACTCAAGGGCACACAATAAGCCTGAGTTTCAACTCCCAGCCAAACTCTTCTCTGCTGAAACTCACAGTACCCCATCTCACACCCAGGCTGCCATTTACCTCACATGCATTATTTCAGCACATATTTTTCATAATACAAAATTGCCAGCCCAAAGCCATTTTGTGACTCGAGGGCACAATTATTTCATTACTTTGGTTTTGGGTTAAGTACCCTTGAAGTACTTATTAAACTTAAACTTGTGTTTCTATTGCTCTGGTTTGAGAGAGCGCAGTAGGTGCAGTGCTCTGCCATGCTGAAAGGAACTGTGAGACTCTGCAGTAGCCACTTCCCAGAACTGCAGAGGCTGAAAGACAGGAGAACCTCTGCAATGGCTGTGGGAAGGGTGAATTGTGTGGAATAATTTTGGTAAAGGACTTAGGCAAGATATTATCACATATGGAAGGGAGGAGGAAGGAAGAACAGAAATCAAGCAATAAAGCTCCTTTGTTTCTTCACCCTTCCTATTTTCAGCATAAAATACAGCCAGCAGTAAAAAAGACAGGTGAGAAAAGATGCACTTTTGTGCTGTTTAACACTCTGAATTCCAGTCCACATATGAGACTGTTTTTCCCCTACTTGTGCAGGGGAAATTTCAGTTTTTTGTTAATTGTTTCAGTTGAGTCAAAAGTCAGCTACAGTTTCAAAAGTTTTGGTCAAAAATATTCTCATAACTGCACTGATAGGAGTTTCAGGACATTTTTGGTACTCCAGCCTTTAATTCCAGGAACTATAAAGCGGCATGTGGCAATTAAAACATTAGCAGAATTATCTCAACATCAGATGATGTTTAGTGTGGGTTCAGACCATGTTTCAGGCAAAGGTACTATTCTTATTTAGTAAGAGCTGGTTTTGTTCTCCCTGTAATTTGGACATTGGCTGGAGCTATTTTTCATTAACAACATGCTATATGTTAAATGAATATAATTCAGATTATGAATTTTTGCAACCTTGATCTTACGTTTGAAGGTAATTTGTAGTCTCTTCATTTTCATAATTAAGTTTTAATTCTGTTAACTACTAGAGGAAATACTTAGCTGCGTAGACTTTGGGGTTTGGGTTTTTTCTTTAATTTTATTTAGCTGCAAAATGAATTCATATCCCTCCCTCTAAGAAAATTGGAAAATCTGGGGAAAAACCCCTCCTCTCGTACTCAGCTGGATTCTATTATGAGAGAAGAAGTTGTGGGACTGCCTGTGGTGCTCCTTGGGGACATGGCAGCTGGTCATTTAAATCATGGATGACCCCTTTCTTGGGAGTGCTTCACAATTATGTTTTAGGAGTACGTTTGCCTGCAGTTGCGTTTTCACATCTTGTCTGTTTTGGAAAGCTTCTCAGTTTCTTGTTTCTGTTTTGTATCTCTAGTGCGAGTTTTCCCTCTTAGTAGCTTCGTTTCAGTGTTGAGTGTAACAGAGAATCTTGTAAAGCTTTTGCCATTTTCAAGCAAACTGGAATTAAGCAGGTAATAGGAAACCCTGTGCCAAAGCAATTACCCTGGGCAGTAGTGAGTGGCACTGTGACCACCTTTCCTCCTAACCCACTGGGCATGCTGTAATTGCTCCTGTTGCATAGTCTGCATCTTTCATCATGTTCCCTCCTTATTTTCTCTGAAAGACTGTTATTTGCTTCTTTTATTCCTGCTCTGCTCCTGACCTCTTTTTCTGGGCCATGATTGAAGCTGAGCCACATGTAGTGATGTGGTAATTTTCCTACACACTTCTTTTCATTACAGGTCATGGTCTTGGTTCTTCTGCTCAATGAGCATCATTGCCATTTCTGTCTTCTTCTTTTTTCCAACATTTTGTCTTCTTCACTTGTGTTACGACTAGAAGTTCCAGGTAATACTGGGGTTTCTGTGTATTATTTATGTGGGTCTTTAAATATCCAGTTTGAATGGGACCCTTCCACATTGAACTTAGAATTTAATGCTCATTTTTTAATGCTGTTGAATTTGGCTTTGTGCACATAGATGAACATAGCAAGAGACATGGCCTTCCCAAGAAGCAGTACAAGCAGATGTATAGAGCAAAGTTCAGAAGGAGATAAGCAAAGAAGTAGCTCACTCCATTGCAAAAAATAGTGGCATTTATTCCTTTATTTTTAATATTTTGAGATATTTCCGTTTAATTCATTCTGTGACTGTCTTAAAATGTTTGGAGTCTGCATCAGGGAATCTGAATTGTAGGCTAGAAAACACTTGAAATGTAAAGATTATTTAAATTTATGCCACAGACACGTATGGCTGAGAAGTAGTCTTCTGTTGCCATCAAGACATTTTAAATGGCAGAGTAGTCCAGAAAAATGTCATTATAAAAATAAAAAGCTTCTCTAGGCTGGGCAATCAAAAATACTATATTTCCAAGCTACTGGAGGAGCTCTTCCTCTTTATAAATGGGTGTGTCCTACTGAATAAAACCAAAAGCCAAGGCAATGTGGTAGCCTGACAGTGATGGAGCCAAGAGCAGCTGCCTGCAGAACAAGCCAAAGGAAGATTTGCTTTCTACTGTGGAGTGCTCTGCCAGCCCCCAGTGGTTTGTGGCCCAAGAGCTTTCTCTGTCTTTGTATTGCTATGACTTACCACTGCCAGCTAAACAACCAGGCATTTCTGGGCTGGATTTAGATCCAGAGCAGCCCAGAGAGTGGGGAATGCTGAGGGATAGTGCACCTCATTCCTTTGCCATCAGCAAGAGATGAATTTGCTTGCTCACTTTGGGGATGGCAGGTGGCTTTGGAGTCTCTTCTTAAGATAAAAGTTTTATGAGCATATCAGAACATTGATGCAGTGCCCTATACATCAGAGTGTGAAAATAAACACTAGTTGGGAGTGTTTAGTGCATACTCTAGTTCACCATCTTTTGAAAAGTTATTTCTTTGATCACTGAGTTGCCAGCAGGTAAAATGTTAATTTTCTGGAAGAGTCCTGAGGACCAGAAGAGTTATTTAAAAATAACTAAATCAACATGGTGATGGACTGATATCGAATCTTTCTGTAAAACATTAACCCAATTCCTGTTTCTGTTAGGGGGACCAAAGCTTGGCTGTGTGTCACAGCACACTGGGTGTGACATTCTAAAAAAAGCATCCGCTCCACTCTTGGCAGTCACTTTTAAAAAACAATTTGCACTTTATTTCTGAGGCACCAAGAGATCACACATCAGCCAACAGTCAGGTAGCCAGAGCGAATCAATGGCTGGCTTACCTCCCAAGGTCTGTCACCTGCTTTTGTTACTGCTGACAGTAGAGCCACCAGTTAAAGGGCAGCTTGAGATGACCAATTTGTAGATAACACTAGATTTTGCACACTAGCTGAGCCTACTGGGGCACAGTTTCCTTTAGAGTAATGATGGTATCAAAGAATTTCCAACAAAAATTTGCAAAGAAGCTTCCCAGTTTTGTCTGCTACATGAATTTCAGGAATATTTCAGGATCGCTTTCCTAAATAGCCGGATAAAAGACAGCAACAATAAGAGTACCAAAACCAATAGGTATATACAGGAAACAGTGTCTCAAAACCCCATGCTTTTTAGCAACCAGAAGCAAAAACCCAACATAAACACATAAAGTGGGTATAAGGCATGTGGTAGTGGGATATAGTATCAAATTTTCCATCCTCTTTAGGGAAGGCCACACATGCTGTCTATGAATGGGAAGCAGCTGGGAAGTAATTTTTATCAGCCTGAAACGTATACTAGCAATCTTCAGAGTAAGCTATATTTTGCAAATTACACTACTTGAACTGCCAAGTGGAAAGATATTTAATGTGAGGAGTTAAATAATAAAAGGATTTTAAGATAAAAATAAAAGTTCTGTCTTAGCTGATTATTCTCTGATATGGGAACATAAATACTTGCTAAGGATAGTTGAAGACTACCCTTACTTAAAAAACTGTAGTTCAGTGGTCTTACGTGGTCCTGTTGAAAGCAACACTAAATCCCATATCATGTCTCTGCATAGTCTTCCATTGGCTCCTCTGAGTGTGAAATTCTGTCAGAACTTCTGTTATTTCAGCCATTTTTTCATAATTTACTGCATTTTGTAACTCTTTATGACTTGTACTCAGCTTTGTTTCCCACTTGTTCTCTAGGTCTCATGATCTGTTTGCTTCAAAAGATTTAAAATTATTCTGGAGTTGTGATCCTGAGAATTAGTGGGGAAAGAAATTTCTTTCAAATATTGGTACAAACTTATTCAGTCCCCTTGCTGGCAGTGACTTGAGAGCTCATTTCAGTCCCACATGTTTCAGATGGATGAAATTCACACACAGTGTGTGTGTGTGTGTGAATTAACAGCGCTTTAGTGTTGACTGTTAGAAATCAGATGAAGAATATTCAGCCAGGATAAGTTAAAAAAAAAAGAACCTACAAAATCACTCAGCTTTTTAATGATACCTTGGACAAGGTGTTGTATTTTTAAGAGACTTAATACTTTGGTGTGAGTTGCATCATTTCGAGTTCAAGTAGAAACATGTCTGCATGTTAGTGCAGCTGCTTTTCCTCAATATGGAAATTTGAAGGATCTAAGGTGAAAGTGTCTATCACTCTTCAATCCACAAGCCCATTAGTTGCTTATTTTACCCTGGCTTTAGCAAGAAAGACTTTAAAATAATACTTTCAAACACAGAAATAAAGAGTGGCTGTACCTGCAATTGGCAGAGCCTTTGGATGATTTGTCAAAGGGGAATAGAGACAAGCTTTGTTCCTTACCTTTGGTATTACCCAAAGCTGGACAATCTGAAGAGTATGAGGAATAGTGATGGGGAGTTTGTGAAGGGCAGGGGACAGAGCCTGAGAACACCTCAGTCCAGTACTGATAGACATTGCAATATTCAGTGGAAAGGATGTCGTCATCATCCTCTGCCAACTTTGTGTTCCTAATTTTGCACAGTATGATTACCTTCCCTTTTTCTTTCACCTATAATTATTGCATTACCTGTCTTCTGCCTTCCATACAGTTATCCATGGACTCAAGAGGAAACTTCCTGCAATATCTGAATATGAGTCAGAATCCATCAAAAAACACAGTTCATGTACCATATTGATAGCCTTTGGCTTTTGTAGAGTTTTAGTACCCATGGTACTAAAGTTAGTTTAAAGTACAGTGTTTCTTTAAATTAATTTTAGAACTAAAATCTGTGCCAGCTTTCTTACTGAAGGGCAGATAACAGATTTGCTCATTTCCTAGTGAAAATTCATTTTTACTGCTTGACTTGATGATTTGAAAAGGAAAATAATTTAAAATAGCAATAGTGGAGATAATTATGCAGTTTGAGTTCAGGAACAGGTTCTCAGCATTAGACAGAGTATTATTGAAATGCTATGGATGACAATGATTAAGGCAAATAATTGATATCCTCTTTAGAGTTTTGCATTTGTAGCCCTGCATTCTCCTCGGGTACTGTCAGATGCATACTAATTAGGAATTGCTAATAACTGATGGCAGTTTTGAGTATATGGAGCTGTGAAGGCAGGACTAGGTACAGAAAATATTTTTTGAGCAGTCCATATCTGGTTTGCAGCATCAGATGTTTTATTTTTCGTAAACTGTAATTTCCTGGGCAGCACTGGGTACCTGTTTATAATTTTTCATCATTTTGATGAATGGTCAGATTCTCAGGGTTCTTTTGTTTTTTGGCATTTGTGTAATACTCAACATCTGGAAATATCTGGATCTTAGGTACTTAAATTTGTGTGCAATCAGTCTCACCCAGACTGTCTTGGCATGTTGGCATATCCCATAGCCTCAGTAACACTTGTAAATATATTCAAGAGGAGTTTTGGGATAGCAGCACTGATGACAGCGATATGCTAAGGTACTAAGTTAATAAAGTTGCTAACAGCCTTATGAAAGCAATTAATTAATTATTACCTTGAAATTAGTACCCTAGATATATGTCCAACTCATGGTATAGCCTAAAACATATTAATTGACAGGTCAAGATTCTAGTTTTCAGTTACTTTCTCATATGAGAACACTGGGGGGTGAGGAAAATTAACAATATTTTTGGTGTTGATGTTGATGAAATTGGAAACTGAAAAATGGAGAGGTAGCAAAAAAATGACACCTCAGCTTTCATAAATTTTTTTTCACTGTGTTTGAATTCATTGTGATGTGGTAAAAAATATCTAGAAGTGTTAAGAAAAAGAGAAAGTATAAAGGAGAGCAACTGAAATTCCTTTGACTACAAAACTGAGGGGATTTTCCATTTATATCTGTAAGGTCTATTTTTGCAGGTAAAATTACTATAAAGGTGTCTCTGTTCTTTGGAGTTTTCTCTGTACAAGTGTATAAATTTAGTCTGTACCTTTGACAGGAATGTCACCAGCCTTTTAAATTTTGATTTAATCTTTGGATTTAATCTTTTAATGTTGAATCACCATATTGACAGAAAAAGACAAATCCAAGGTGAAAAATAAGCCAGAAGGCCTGACCTAAAGAGGTCATTTCACTAACCTAAAACAAAAGTGACACCGCCTTCCACCCTCAAACCATCATGAATTACAGCCACAAGTTTGGCTTTCCTGACTCAGCCTGGCTTAATTTCGCATTCTCATATTTCCTTAAGCTTTATATAGTATGATTTCCTTTCTGCTGTCTAGAAAGAGAAAGAATCATGTTTCCACATAAATTCTTTACTGGATTCTGCAATGTGAGATTTTTTTAATAAATTACATAAACAGATACTCAAAGGATACCTTGTCCACAGTTTTTTTTTTTTGCCTGAACCACTGACAATTTTGGTTTTTTCTTGATCTTTCTGCTTGAAAAATGTTGGATTTTTAGTTCCACAGAACGGCACATGTCCAATAATTAGACATTAGTAACAGAGAATAGTTTATTTTTTGGTTTGAAACCTCAAGATCTCATTGGGACTTTTAGTTCTGTGAGGACCCAAGATATGGGTCCTCACAGAACCTGTGCCCCTGGCACAGGTGTCATGACAGCAGGGCAGACACAGCCCGGGGCACAGCCCAGAAGGAAGCTGCCTGCACAGCCCTGCTCACCTCTGAGGGGACAGTGGTTGGGATCACGAGCACATCAGGGCTGGGGTGTAAAGCACATCTTACCCACAGTCTGGATTTTGCCTGATCCTGTGGGATCTTTTACTTTATGGGTGTAAGTGATGTTTTGGATCATGCTGTAGATCTCTGCATAATAGAGGATACAGAGCCACAGAAGATGCTCTTTTTTGTGTGAGGTGATGGTTACCCAAGGCTATAATTCAGCTGTGCAGTGTGAACAGATAGCAGGCTACAATGAATCTTGTACCTCCCAGAGACTTTTTTTTGTTGTAAAATGAAATACCAGACACTGGTGAGTAAAGTTAGTGGCCTGTAAATCCCACGCTATAAATCACTCATGGGAAGCGTTAAAACATATAGCTGGAATCATCAGTATTTCATCTGAGGTAATTGAATTAGTTAATAAATAAAAGAAATATGTGTGACCCTTATTGATTTTTTTCCTCTTTGAATATAATGGCTACAAAAGGGAAGGAGAGAGGGGAGGACAGGAGAGAGAGGGAAAGAGTGAGAGGGAGAGTTTTTTTGCAGACTCCAAGTGGGAGCATCTCACAGGGGCAGCAGCAAGGAACAAGATCCTTATGACCTAAACATCATATAGGCAGCTAAAGAATTTGATCACAAGTTCACTCTGCTGAGTGTGTAACAAGGTAGTCCCAGCTTAAAGCCACAAGCATTCTGGTTTTAGGTGATCATCACTTGTGAATTCATCCCATTTCATTTGCAGCATGCTTAATTAGCTCATACTGGTTGTGTCTGTGCTGCAACACACACTTGGAGCGGTGCCATGCAGTCCTGTTTGCTGACTGAAATCTCTTGGAGTCTTGCCCAAGTCCCCTGGGCATCCAAATTTCCCTAGAGGATTAGAGGACACTGGGATACATGGGGATATGCTGCAGCTGGAATTCACAAAGAAAATTCAATCACAGAGATCCACACGTTGTCCCGTGGCATAAGCCCAGCTACTACATAATGTGAAATAATTTTCATGATTCTTTTGCTCATACTTCCAACATTTTAGATATAATTTATATATCACAGGTGTACACTCACTAATAAGAAGAGAAACTTAAAATGCTACAATTATTTTTGGAAGCCACTTTATTCTGCAACTGGAATTTGGAGAAATATACATGTTTGTGGGCATATTCAAAATATAATGTGGTCAGACCACTTGTAAGTAAAGTTGATATGACAACCTATAGTGATGGAAATAGTCTGTAATTTGCATTATCTTCTGTTAAAAGAAAAGACAGACAATTGAATTAATTTCTGTAATACAAGGGATTTTCTGACTATCAGGCTCAGTTTGAGGAGCAAGTCCCATCTTCCTCCTACTAATAGATGTTCTCTGCATTCCAATTGAAGTAATTAAAACTTAGATTAGTAAAAAAAATGCAGTTTCTGGTACAGATTTGATAAGGGCTATACACTTCACTGATCAATTCTAAAACATATTTTTAAAAATTCCTTTCTTTTTCTGGTTTCTTCTCACCTTCCTGTTTATCCCATTATCTTTTAAACTGTCTTTTCATATGGGATTCATCTAACTTTAGCCATCTAGAAGCTAAAATCTAGTTTAAGTGCAAGTCAATGAAAAGTATCAAAAACTTCCTGAGAGTGATAACAGTTTATCCTGAAAAATGTATCTTAGCCAGGTTGGAATTAATTGCTCTCTGGAAGTGGGCTACCCACTTACACAAACCAACAACAGCAGTCATCAAATTTGGTGTAGAAGCCCAGCTACTGTATAGGTAAAGATTAAGTCTGTAGAGTAGAAACTGTTTGGGAAAGAAATTCTTGGCCACAATTTAACACTCCCAGATATTCCTATACATACCTCTGGGATTAAAAAAAAAAACAAACCAACAAACCAACAACAAAACAAAAACCCCAAAAAATAAACAAACAAAACCCCCAACAAAAACCAGAAGGTGACACAAAAAACTCAACCATTCCAAACCAATACACCTCCTAAAATGATACAAACGTGTCTGGTTTCTACCAGAAATTTTCTGTTGACGTCTTCTTGGGTTATCTAGAGAATCTTGGAAAGGCTGTCCCTTTATATCTGGATGGTTGAATGAGGCATCAGGATATTTGGCCTGCTTGAGACCTGTTGGAGCTACTGAGAAGTCCAAACATTAAACTTCCAATGTACTGCACAGTCCCTGTGAGGTAGAGCTCTTTTTATGTTGCCCTGCTGAAATTTATGGTGTGCATACCTGATTTTTTTAATCTACAATTATTTTTATGTTAGAGTGAAGCTGGAGATTTTGCATTGCTACGTAAAGTGGATGCTTCTTGTGAAAAAAATTGTTTTCATTAAAAAAAAAGCAATTATATTTTCTTCTTCTCTGTGTCCTATACATGACATATTTTAAATACATTTGGTTGAAGTACACAAATCTTCAAGCAGTACCCTGAATTTTTTATTTTTTTGGTACCAAGCTTTCTGAGTTTATCAGCACGTTTATCAGCTGTATTAGCCAAGCTGCTTTAGCCATCATTGGCTGAACACTTTGACTTCACTAATCATCTAGGAGCATGGAGATTCTTTCTGGAACTGATTTTCTCCACTGACTCTGTTGAGCTCACTTTTCCCTGCCTCAGAGATCTGAAAGAGTTGGAGAGAAACCAGGAATCTCCTTCCAAAACATAATGTCTGCACGAATGATGGTGAAAAATTGTGGTTTATCTGTGATTATTTTAAAGAAATGTTTCCTTAATCCTTTAAGTTACGAAGTTGTTCTGTAACATTGTTAAAACTGATGTTTACTAATTATTCTTTCAGGACTGCTTTGTTATAGATTCTGCAAATAAGAATTAGTAATTAAAAATCAACCTTCTTTTAAATCAATCCTGATTTTGTGCATTTAAATGTTTGCTTTGATCCTCAAAAATAAAAGAAATATCACTTAGTTCGTTCTTCATTTTGTAGAGAATATAATTTATTTCTTCATTAAACAGGAAACTCTGCTGGAGCAAGAAACAGCTACTGAAGCCAAGAATAGATAATAATAATAAACATGTTTTTGTCAGTCATGATGAGCTAGCACAGCCCACCAAAATGTGCTTGTTTGCTCACAGGCTCAGAGGCAGCCGGGGGCTGTGCGTGCAGGAGCACCCTCACCCCTCGGTGCAGAGCTGGGACAGCCTGTGGCACTGGCCTTCCTCTGTCACAGCACTTCTGTTCCAACGTGCTGTGCCTTACAGACCCGTGGTCTTTTTGAAAGACTTCATTAAGGCTCTTAACACCAAAATCAGCTTTGAATATTACAGCTCCAGACCACTTACTCAGCTATTTTGTGCTTCTAAAGTTTCCTGGTAGCTAAAATTCTGTTTTCTATGGGACCATGAGCATTGCAGTTGGATCTTTCAGCATCAATCTTCCATTCAAACTTGAAGTGAGTCCAGCAACATGACGTTTCTCAATGGGAATCCCCTCGAGGAAGTGATTTGCCAGCTATCCTCATGACATGTTCAAAGGCAATCAACAGGATGTGACTCTCAGAAAGGTAGTTGCAGCAGCTTATCACTACAAATTACTTCTAATGTAAGCTTAGTGGCAAGGGCACTTTTCCTAGGATGTGTAGGATTCCTGGCCTGGACGTCTCCTCAGTGTAACGAAGTTCAAAGCCACAGTTCTCACTTCTGAACTTGTGGTCTTTGCCATCAGGCTCTACGAATTTTTGGAGAGGGCTGGCTCTCCACAACTCATTCTGAAGACATTCCAGCCAAGACTCCAGAAGAGGATAAGGAAACAATACAGAGAAACAAAATTTTCACCTTGGCTATTGAGGTTTTTGTCTTTAACTGAGGCAGCCTGTGATCCTCACATTTCAAAGTCAAAGGTCATTAATTAAATAGAGCAGAGAAAAAAAAAAATCCTGGGATCAAAACCTAGCACCTATCAGAACCCCAGGCATCATTCAGGTCAGTTTACCATATCAGCTTTTGTTCTATCTCTTTCTATTCCTCTATCTTCTTCCAGCCTTGAGACCTCAGAGACCAGATTTAAAAATGTGGTGACACCTTTCCACAATGCACATTTGCAATGTTGTTTTCTGTAATTACAGTGGGAAAGTGCTTAAGGAAAGGAAAAAGAATAATATTTTTAGAGAGGAGAAAACATCTGATGAAATCTGAATGCTGTAGAAATAGGAAACCCACTTGACTGCAAAGAAAATTAAGTGGATGAAGCCACGAGGTGGAAAAGCTGTATTTCCCCATCATAACTGTCACTCAAAAATCCTGACAGAAAGAAACATTGAAAGCAACAGTATTTTAGAGCTGAAGCTGGCTTCTGAGAGCAGCTCTGGTATTTTCCAAATGTAAGAAGCGTACGTTTTAGTTTGGGATTTTTAAAATATAAAAGTTACTGATAGGCTCATACAGCATTGCACAAGTGATATATTGACACTAAAACTCCTGAACAATAAATCTAAACTCAAAATATTGGACCATTCTTTGGCTTTAATTCTTTATTGATTCACTCACTGCATAATTAAGATTGACTTACCAAGAAAAACCTACACCTAATGAGTAACATATTTACATAAGTCCTTTAGATCAACTAATGATCCCATATACCACATATTCATCTGTTTTTCAGAAACATTGGTGTTTACTAGCACTTCTGAGTAGAATTTGTACTTTTGAAGTTGAGGGTTATTGAAGCAATTTCTGAAATGAGATCATTGCAGCCCTGGATGGGCCAGTGGAGACAGACATTTTAAAGCAATACTGTTTAAAAGCAGAGCAGTAAAATTGTAAGAACATTTGTCAGGTTAGAGGTTCATAAAAATAAATATCGTGCTCGTCAGACACAAATGACTGGATAATATAGAAAGGCTATGATTTATGAAAATATGATCTGCAAGTATTATCAGTCATGTACTGGACTTCTACTGAAAATCCTATTATTTACTTTTTTCTAACCCTGTGGTGTATTTGGGTTTTTCTCCTATTTTGCTTACTGTCACAAATGTTGTGTCTTACAGAATCATTCATCCTCAGAATCTCATCTCTCCTGTTTCCCACAATCATGTTTGTCTGTGCTAAATTGCCCACAGAAAAGCACCCTGCCCTCCTTCTTTTGCCATAAGCAACATTTTCACATAGGGTAAAACACCAACACATGCTGCCAGTGGAGGGACTTTTATACCAAGTAACCCCTAAAACTAATTTTTTTCTTTAGCTGATGCTAAACAAGTGACTTCAGCCATGCAGACCCTCAAGCTCTATTGCTCCAAGCAGTTGCAGGCTTGAGATCTTAGATACATTTCTCATACACCAAAGTGAATACTCTTGTAGAGTGGCACAAAGATTAATGTAAATAAATTTGTGAGGCTTTTGAGGAAGACTTGACTTTGATTGAATTGCTGGTTTCTCCTGTTAAACAAGGTCTCCTTTTTTAGCAGCTGGCTAAAATGCTCTCAGGTAAAATCCTTCAAGAATCCCATAGCTAATACTTAATAAGATTTAATTCTTTTACAACTTATCTCTTTCACATTAGTGGTCCCCTTGAATCTGCCACATCCAAAGGAGCAATACAAGTGCTGAATTATGAAAAACAATTCCAGTGTAGAAATATGAGTAATAACATGCAAGGTCAAAAAACAGGCAAGAGTAATTTGCAACAACTAAATTGCTTGATGTAATACTTTGGCTTGATAGTCTTTAAGAGGAGGCTTTACATAAGTCAAAGGTCTTTGGAGTAATATGCAAATCAAAATCCTACCACTCTCCTAAATCCTTTTAATCCAGTCGTTAATCTCAATAATGACCTAGTTTTTGGGACCTTTACTGTGTTCAGCCACTTAATCACATTACCTAGTTTGCCCTTTGCAAACTTTTAGAGGAGAAATAAATGTAAATAAATAGCATCCTACTGTAATGTAGCTGAAGCCCTCCTGAACAAGTGAAGTTTTACAGCAGGAAATGCCATAGCACCTGCTGAAATTTTGTGTAGCCTCTCTGTTTAACCATAACTCTTAGATTTTTAGACCTTTGCATAAAACAGAGTAGGAAAGAGGTGGATATCAGATTCTTATCCTTACCTGACAGTTGTTGGAGGAACATCAAAATGAAGAATGAGAAGCCATTACATACCCTGGATCTTTTTTCTCCAGTTGCTGTGCATTGTATGATCACTGAAATACCTGATTTACTGTAAAAATAAATAATGGAGAAAGTCACTGAATTCATGTGAGTTTTGAAATTGTGGAAGAAGAAAATTATCAACCATGGAAACACACACAGTAACATTTTTACATATTGCTTTTACAGAGAGTAGGAACTGGTTTAGATTTAATGACAGACAAAATTGATGTCAGAATTCCACAAAAAGGAAGGCACAGACTGGCTAAAACACAGCATGTACAGCACTCAAATACTCTCCAATACCAAGCACATTGAAGCCTGAAGTTCAGTGAAAGCAATTGCTTGGCTGGTAAATAGGTTTTGTGCTTTGTGTCTGGAGAAGCATGTCAGAAGAGTTTTACACAACAGCATGATGCCCCTCCTGTGTAAATCCACCAATGAGATAATCACATACCTAATTTGATGATTGTCAAATATCTATCAGACAGGCTAAGCACACTTTCAGGTGATCTTGTAGAACAAGATGAGTGGATTTTATTTTATTTTATTTTTTTAAAGAATGTTCTTATAACAATCATATTTTAAAACACCCTAGCTCTTTTATCTCTGATCTTTCATAGCCATCCTGCCCTCAACTTGAAGTTAAATAGTGTTTTTAACAGTTATGCCTCAGAGAGAATACCAGAGAGTGAAAAAAAGAGCTCTGCTCCCATGAAGTGTGTATAAAACCAGACAGTAATGTATGCACTCTCCATAAGGAGTCACAAAGGCTAAAAGCATTTGCTAGTTCTCTGAAGCCTAAAAGACCATGACAGATACAATGCATGCTCTAGTAACTAGATACAACAACTCTGAATCTAGTTTATCATTGTTGAGAGTTTCATTTTTTGTACCACCAGTGAAAGCAGAAGAAAGCCAAAAGTAGCAATAAAATAAAGAGATGAGTGTTAATACTGCTGTTGAGGATCTGAATGGTGTGAGGAAGCCAAGCATCTACTATTGAGAAGGAGTAGAGCTTTACAAAATTATACTAGAAATCTTTCTCTTTTAATAGAACATTAAAATCTTTGCCTAGATTTTCTAAGGTATCCCATTCTCATATCTGTGGAAGTGATATAATTTTCCATTATATTGCATGGCCTGATGTAAAAACTTTTCAGAAGCTCAGCATTTTTCATCATATTAGTGCATTTTTCAGGAGTTTTGTCTAAAGGACAATTACTTTAGCTCCTAAATCCCCCTATTAATTTCTCCTTTTAGCCCTTATATTATTTCAAACTAATAATAGAATCATAAAATCATAGAAAGGTTCTGGGTAAAAGGGATCTTTAAAGATCATCTAGTCCAACACCCCTGCAAGGATGAGGGATAACTTCCACTAGCTGGGCTGCTAAAATCTCCATTCAAGCTGGACTTGAACACTTCCAGAGATGGGAAGCCACAGATTCTCTGGGCAACCAGTTCTGGTGCCTTGCTACTCTCACAGTAAAGAATTGACTCCTAGTATTAAATCTAACCCTAACCCTCTTTCAGGGTAGAAAACTATACATTCTTATCTATCTCTACACACCCTTCTAAAAAGTCTCTCCAACCACCCCATGTCCTTCCTATGTTTGGGGCCCCAGAGCTGAGCAGTGCACTCCAGGTGGGATCTCATGAGAGTTGAGTAGAGATAAGGACAGGTTTGGCTGAGTTCCTGATAATGCCAGTATTCCTTGTAACAGAGAAGCAGAGAATGGTTAAGGTTGGAATGGACCTCTGGAGATCATCTGCTGCAAAGTCCCTGTGCAAAGCAGGGATCAGCTTCAGCAGATAACTCTCAGCTGTGGCCAGCTGGGTTTTGAGTATCTCCAAAGATGAGCACTCCACAGTCTCACTGGGCAACCTGGTTCAGTGTTTGATTGCCCACACTGTGAAAATTGTCTGCAAAGCTGTTTTACAGCCAGATTGCATCCAGCCAGTACAGTTGCATGGGTGAGCTGCAGAACTCAGTGTCTGCCTTTGTTGAAATTCATCATGTTCTTGTCAGAGAACGTTATGAAGGAGAGAACATTATGAAGAACGGTTTCTTGTCACCGTTTCTTGTACCTGTTGAGGTCTTTGTGAATGGTAACATGCCCATCTGGTGCATCAGCTGCTCCCTCCCAGTTTTGTGTCATCAACAACCTGCCAGTGCTACCTTCAGTGTCACCATCCAGATCACTAATGAGGAGCTTCCCCAGTATTGCCCCAGTATCAACCCCCAAGGGGCATCACTGGGGACTGGCTTCCAGCTGGACCTTAGCCTGTTGAACCTGGCAGCAATACTGCCCACTGTCCTCTTACCTGGCCTGTACTAAAGTTTATAAGGAGTTCCAATTGCTCTGCCTTCCTATTCTTCTGAATAAAAGATGAGTATGCACCAAGGGTAAAATTAGGCACACATATATAGATATATTTTTATGAGAAGTGCATGTAGAGTCTCTTTATGGTTAGCATTCACAAAACTGCATGTGTTGGCCTTCATATAGCTGAAAATATCCTTTGTACTGAATTTATGAAGCTAAGTATATTTAGCTTGGTCCTGCAAGGCTTTGCAGATTTTGTCAGAGGCTGTACAGGTTTTTATCATCTGATAAAAATTTTCCATAACATTTAACATCAACAATACATCTTTAATCATTTGAATAACAGTATTAAATATAATTTGCATGGAGAGAAGTGTAGGACATGGCAATGCTAGTCTATGAAAATTACATCAAGGTAATATTTCATTCTCTATAATGACAAACAGAAAGGAGAACAACAGCCTTCTGGCATTTTTAAGGTGGCTTTTTCCAGCCCTAGTGACGTCCTTGAGGCAGTCTCTGAACATTGACAGATATTGCTCAAACAGTTACCTTTCCTTTTCACAAATTACAAACCACTGCTGAGACCCCAAAAAGAATGTATTTTTTCAGTCATTTTCAAGTTGTTTTCTTGATGAGCATAGAAAAAGATCACAAATAATTTTATTTCTGTATCAGTGGGCACTGCAAAACAGAAATCAATTAGAAAGGTAAGGGATGTAGCAGTATGCAAACGTAGCAATTGAAATGGAAATTTGCAAAATCAAAATTTTAAAACTCTTGAAATTTTTGCAGAGATGGGAAAGGTAGGATAGGGAAAAGATTTTACTAATATCCACATATATATACAGCCCAGTTCCATGAAAATGCTTAGTTTTATCCATTCAAGTACTCATAGCAAGACCAGCGACCAAGAACACCTGAACATATCTCCAGGTCCAGTACTACTGTAAAAACAGGAAGATTTTGGATGAGGGGTGAAGGCAGAGTACCTTAGCTAGCAGTAAACTGAACCATGGAAAGACTGAGGTTGGGTTTTAGTTAGAGTCTCCAGTCTTACCTCTAGGCTGAGCTGAAACAGACCACAGGGTCATTTTTGTCTTTCTGAACATCCCCTGTCAAAAGTGACTCAACAATGTCTGTGTCAGTTCTGGAGGACATTAGGGACAATTTTTTCTTTTACTAACATCTGTTCAAGCAATGAGAGCACAGCATTCCCCATGGTGCAGAAGGTTCTGTCTCCACTGGGTATTTGTGAGTGAAGATGTCTCTGGCAGAAGAAGAAATGTCTGGTTAGCAGTGGAGTAAGTCTGCTGCTAATTGACAACCTGAAGTCCAGTGATATATGACTCTAATGCCATCTGGAAGATCAAGAAAACTGTACTGGCTCATAATTCAAAAAGATATGATTCAGATTTGGAAAGAAAAGAAAAAAGAAAGAAGAGGAGAGGGAAAATCCCATCTATAGCTGCCATCTGAAACCTCCAAAGATTGAGCACTCTGTAACTTGAAATATTAATCTGGATGATCTGCAGAGGTTGGCAAGATGAAAAGGGAACACCAGATTACAGAATGAAACCTCTTAACGCTTTTATCAGGCCCAGTTTTCACTGTCAAACACGTAAGAATTGAAAGAGCAAGCATAAGGATCTGCAGCCTTTCAATGCATAAGGCATTACAAGCGTGCTTATAGTGTTCTGGTAAGTTATTTCATTTTATCAGCAACATAATGGTCAAGGGAACCTAAAAGGATAAAACAAATATGAGATGGATCTTTATGAAAAGTCCAGTGTGAAGGTACTGGTGATTCCATCATCATCATCAATACAATGAACACAACAGTTTAATTTTGATTTCATCAGTGTTGTTTGGGTTTTATGTACAAAATTTTTGTCCTTTGATTAGTATTCCTCTGTCCTCTGCATATCAGCAATAAATCACGGAATAATCACGACAAATTTGGTTTTGTTAAGTGCTTATTATAATTCCATTTTGTCTCATTTAAACCCTAATCATATAAATAGCACAGAAAGTTAGCCAGGGGATAGAGCTAAAGGAAATGACAGTGAATCAAGAACTTACTGTCCTGACACTCAAAGTTTTAACCTTTGTTAAAGGACATATATTTAGTTTGTAATGAAGAAGTGCAAATGGTTGAGCTGTCTGAACCACTTTGAGGCTGAAAGTAGTTTTTCTGTTGCCTTCAGAGTCCATCATCAGCCCAGGACATCAGCTTACACATTGCAAATATGAAAGGGCATGGCTTATTAGGGCTTACAGGGCCAGGTAGTTTCATAGGAATAAAATAAATATTTTTGTGGTGTTATCTACAAGTTCCATTCTTCAGTTGCAATGACTGTGCTGCAGGAGGTGTAAAATTAGAAACACAAATAAGTACCTTGAGGTTCTCACAAGAACACAGACTAGTCCTCTAGTTTTTAAAGGCAGCACAGACCTGTAGCCATGACCCTGAAGTTGCCTGTGAGATCATCTCATGTGCCTAAGTGCCCATCAGTGAGTAAGCAAGCAAGAGTGGGTTGCATTCCCTAAAAGACTTTCAGTACTCAGATAAAAATTTACTGTAAAAAATTAAACTTCAGGTTAATAAGATCTATATGAGTTTGCTTTTTTTTTTTTTTTTTTTTTTTCCCAAAAATTTGTTTTTAATTCCTAAGGGTACATTTA
>VZRH01002546.1:1147790-1192458 GCA_013397555.1 Urocynchramus pylzowi
AAAAAATTTTTATGTTTTTTTTTTTTTTTTTTTTTTTTTTTTTTTTTTTTAACTCAGAATTGTGTCTTAATCCTAGAGGTTAATGTTAAGATATTGAAATATCACTGAGCATTAGGGCTGGATAGTTCTGCAAGTGGAAAATATCCTGAGGTAAGGATATTTTCTCAGGATCCCTGGAAGGTAGATGTTAGACCATATGAATGAAGCCTTAAAGCAGTCTCCATTGTGCCAGCACTCTGCAACATACCTGCCTGGAAGTGTCCATGGGGGAAACCATGTTGACTCCTTGTCCCAGAACAGATAGATAGGTACAAAAGGATATTTGGGATGAGATTTATTTTCCTTGACTTCAGACCTCTACAGTGCAGATCCCATGTTTTAATCATGTGGGAGGCTTTGGCTGCTCAGCAGAGGCAGCTTGGAGCCTGGAAACTTGCTGCAGCTCCTCTGGCCTCCCTGCACTCTCAGGGCACTGGATTTTCTTACAAGCTGGCACTGGTCTCTCAGCACCATGTACCTGCCTTTCTTGAAACAACTTATTTCACACAGGGCAGGGAATAAAACATGAATTAACAGTACCTTCCACTCTAGTCAAGTGAAGATACTTATATATGATCACATAAAATGTCCTCTATATTTGTTTTCACTATATGCATCATACAAGAAAAGAAAATTGATCTAAACAATAGGCATTAACCAGTATGTAAGGAGTTAGTCAGAATTATAATTTTTATACTTAGGCAATTGTGTTTATATCCTATCATTTTAGATAGAATAAATAAATAGAATAAATAGAGTTGTCTGATTTTGTTTTACCTGTTTTTTTTGGTTTGTTTGGTTTTGGTTTTGGTTTTTTGGTTTTTTGGGTTGTTTTTTGTTTTGTTTTGTTTGTTTGTTTGTTTGTTTTTGTTTTGGTGGGGTTTTGTTTGTTTGTTTATTTGTTTTTAGGGGTTTTTTTTAATCTAGTCCCAAATATGAAGAGGCATGAAAGCTAAAATGAATCTTTATTAAACATACTTTAGGGTATATATAACTCCCATGAGAAGAGCAATTCATGTGCCATTCTGAGCCTGACAACAATACAGCAAGAGCTGGAGAAATGTTTCCATGATTCTGTTCAACAGAAAAAAAATTTGCAAGACATTTAAATTAATTTGTTATTTTGGTCTTGCGTTAACTAAATCTTATAAGGAATCAGTAGATTCATTCAGATCAGCTGTATGGAAGGTGTTCACATTTTTTAAGACAAAATTCCAAAATCAGATTTTAGTCAAATGCAACTTTTTCACCCTCTACCAATTTTTTTTTTTTCTTTTTATTTTTCTTGGCTTTAGTTTTGTCATCAAAACAATGAGCAATTTGCATAGCCTTGTCCCTATGCTGCTGTGCACTATCCCAAACATGTTTCTTCAGAAGTTTTAAGAAAGTCCAGCCTTGCTTACCACTATCAGGCTCTATTCCAATATGTAGGGGAAAAGAATACAAGTATAGAATAAAATTGCCATTACTATAAGTAGTATTTCTCAGTGTGCCAGTGATTTCTTTGACCTTTCTGGTGATGTTATGATGTCACAACTCTGCAGCTTTGGCCTATTTTTTGCACAGCCTTCACTGGGCCAGACTTGATGGAAATAAACATCTTACATAACAGTCCGGCTGTGCACTCAGCTCTTTTCCCTTGTCTATTTTTTTTTTTTCCTGAAGGAGATTTTCCCAGCATGAATTCTGCATGTACAATTAACATTTGCCAAATTTCATCTTCAAAATCTGTTAGGGTTTATAAGAAGATTAAGAGACAGAGCTGATGTGTTTCATCACCCTTCCTCTGTAATCACACAGCTTTACACTAGGAAAGAGAGCAAGAGGCAGGTTAAAAATGCAGTAATTCCCTTGAAAGGAGAACTAAAATAGAAGGCTCTGAATGTGAGACTTCATACTACTGGGGTTATTTAAACCAAACCCTTTTAGAAAAGAGCAAAGATCAGATACAGATTACCCTCACAGACATAAAAAATACCCTGACCTGGTAGCTTTTGCTGTTATGTTAATAGCAAAAAGAATGAACAGTATTGCACCACAGAACCTTAACTCTTTCCTTTCCTTTTGTTTATATATTTTTGGTTGAATGTGTAGCAGGCATGTATACAGACAGACTGGACAGGAAATCTTCCTGAAGAATAAAGGATGAAATAAAATTTGTGTGCAGAAATAAATTTACCCAAAGTGAATACAGAAATAGAATCTTGCATATATACCAAGGAAAAAAAAATGTGCCACAGTATGAACCATAGATTGGCATTAACCAATTGCATATACAGGTTTTTAAGTTAGGAAAGTTTTCAGGCAAAATTTTGCAAAGCTGTCAGAGTTGTTTTCTTTCTAAAGTAAAGTCTCAGGAGAAACCATCAACCTCTACTTTCAAAATCACCAAACAGTTTAAAAATATTGACAATTAAAACATATTGTTTTGAACCTGATGAAGTAAACAGAATTCTAAATGACCAGGCCTACAATTACCAAATCAGTGGTGTTAAGCCCTCCATATTAGAAAATAAATATTTGCTATGTCACAGTGGACATAAAGTAGCTTTTGATTTTTAATAATTAAGTACTACCTAAGTCTGTGTCCTTTAATTAGCCAAAAAACTCCTATGTTCCATATTCATTTTCACAGATAATTTAGTAAAGTAAACCTTCCTCTTCATTTTGTCTATATACAGCAATTTTGTGATTTTCATCAGTATAATCAATGATAATAATAAAAAAAACCTGTCAGGCTTAGCAATGCTGAGTTTATAACAAAATGAATAAACAGATGCAAGTTGTGATATCTTCATGGCCAAGCAGGTTTTAAAATTTGGTCTGAGCTTAATAAAAGTAATAGCAAAAAATAAGTGGAAACTGTATGCCCACATTATTTCAAGCCATGTTTCCAAAAGAACTTATGAGCTTCATGGAATTCGTAAGTCATGGACTTCCATGCCTTTTCCACTTAGAACTCTTATATTCTGTGCATGATTTATGAGCAACACTGGTTAAAAATTGGATGCCAATTGAATATGTTCCTTAAGTCAATTTTGTGTACATCTATAAGATTGACAGATACAAGACACAGTGTCAACACAGGATAAGCCAACTAAAAGTATTAACAAGATTTAATGCATCACCTCCCACTTCTTCAACTGCTGTTCAAGAGAGGAGAAAGACACTGAGAGGATGAGGGACACTCTCAGATCTCAAATTGTAGCAGCACTCGCTTTCCTGTGACAGCATACAGATTTGGAATATATAATCATGATGGGAAAACACAAAAAACATCTGCTTGTAAAGTATCATAATTTAGGATGCTCCCAGATTAGCTATTACTTAGCAATAGCTAAGTTACATAAACCCTGGTGTTACATGAGGATTGGCAGTTGAATCTGTCACTGAAATGTGCAGACTGTCACATTCAATGACTCGGAGCAATAAATAAACAATAAGAGTCCCCAGACATAATTTACAAGGTTTTCCAGACCTAAGAGATATTCTTCTTTGCCTCACACTATTCAGTGGAACAAAATGTCAGCCAGTTCTGCATCCCTAACTGCATCCTTTGCTGTACATACACCTGCCATTTCCAGGGCCTAAAAGGGCTGCTCCAGACTGAAAAATTTCCTGCTTCCTGTGGCACTTAAGCCAGAGGAATTATCCTCCCATGAAAGCAGAGTTTTAGCAATTCCTACATAACACCTTCTGCTGCCTTTTTACATGATTTAAAGAGGATGGACTAACATGAGCCTGTGACAATAAATCTTCAACAACATTTTGAGCAACATCTTGATTTGTTTTCTATCCTGTTATTCATGGCCTTCCTTCCTTTTTATGCTGAGGTCTAAGATAACTAGCTCCAAGGTAGGTGCTTATACTGCAAGAAATCATTCAATTACATGAATCCCATGCTTGAACTGTAAGAAATATTTTATTGATTTGAATTGGAATTGCTGGCTTTTTTCTTCCCAAAAAAAATTCTTGGTTTTTTCCTTTCACTCTAAATGACAGTCAAAACAGATACAGATCCTGAGCACATATATATTTTTGTCTTATTCATTCCAAAAAAGTTGAAGTAAAAGACTTCTGACTGAAAAGCAATCAAAAATGATAACTGCAAATAGTATTTACCTGCTGTGATTTGAGCCCAGATTCAACAGTTAGGAATATATAGAAATGGAATTTTCTTGAGTGAAGAAGTGATGCTACTCATTATAATATATATGATTAATGAGTGATTATTTTGAAAGGAAAACATCTTGTAATACCAGGGTATTTTCTGCAGGCTCATTGTCAGGCAAATTCTTAAAGCTGTTACTGAAGTTTCCCACAGTCATCACTAAAAGCTCTATTCAGCACCAAATACCAGCACATGCTTGAACAAGCTGCACATAAATGTTCATTCCCACAATTCATCCTCTGGTGTTTCAAACTGGATTGCTACTTGCCTTAATCTGTGAGGCAAAATTCTTTCTTTGTAAAGCTACTGGTGTTCTATCTCACAGAAATCTAGCAAATTGTCCTACTGCATAATGTAAAGGTATGCAGGCTGGACAAAGATGATTCCTGGCTTGTGCAAGCACAATTTTCATGCACAAAATAAACATTGTGTTTATATACAAAATATATCCACTGGTTTGGGCACAAATCTATTTCATTCCCATACAGACAGAAGTCAGTGTTAGCGTGGTGGGATCTGGAGGGTGAAAGAGACAATTCATCACTGGCCTCTGGATCTTTATGGATCTTCCCTGCATATCCATGGTCACATCCTGTATTGTAAGTGGTACTGAGAAGATCTGGCTTTTTGACAAACTGTTGCTCCACAACCTTGGGCAAGATGCTCAGGGCCAGCTCTAGCAAAGAACATTAGTGCCTAAAACAAAAGGGCTAAACCCCAAAATTGTATCCTTCAAAATAAATCCCACAGGGAAGCATCAGGATGGGTCTGACCTGTTTGCTAAGAAGACAGAATCAAAAATGGAAGCTGCTTGTACTTAAAAATTGTATATCACCAGTAGATTTCCTGCCCATGCACACAACTAAAATAAAATAATTCAGTCACACATCTGTGTACCTATAAGAATATTGTCCTTTTTTTTTTTTTTTTTTTTTTTTCTGTTCTTCACCTAAAAAGAGGGAATCATTGTAATTTCTCCTGATCACACTGTATATCTGGGTGCTACAAGCTTTCTCTGCCCTTTTTATAATTGATATTTTATACAAGTTCTTTATAAGTCTTTCTCTTATGCTTCAATGAACTTTCAGACAAAATAGTAGGTAATAATCCATATCACTCTGAGTCTTATCTAAGTGTTTTTCAGAAGCATTGGTATTTTCAGCTTCTGAGATATTCAGGCACATTCCTTAGATGAAGATTGTTCTGTAAAATATTTACAATAAAACCCAACCCCTCTATTCTCACAAGATTATTTTCTTATTTTCAAGATGTTGGTTTGGATTTTTGTCCTTTGTATATGATATATTTTCTCAGCCTTGTATTTTGAATTCTGAACCATAAAGCCAACCTGTATTAGGACACCTGAAAGATATAGGTCTTCTGCATTAGCAGTGTGATGCTTAGCAGTAAATTTCCTTAACCTCCTGGATAAAATATGTTCTGCCAAAGAAAAAATTGTTTTACAGTTGTGTTCTTTTTAACACAACAGTGACACCATTCAGATGCTGCAGCAGTAGGAATAAAACCAGTTGTCTTTCTTTTGCCAAGCTTAGACTGAAGTCTTAGAAGGGACATTTTTTCTTTTGACAGAATTTTTTATAGATACATAAACATCTGCTTCCTTAAAATATCTTTGGTTTATCCCTTGGCTTATTGTGTTTCTGCTTGGCTTTTTCTTTTCTGGCTTTTCAAGGTTAGTAATGAAAATGCAGTGCTTGAAATTGTTGGTTGGCACATGCTAAATCCACACATCTTAAAAGTCTAGCTTTGACAAGGCAGTCTGCCTTTGTTGTATACTAAACTTCAAGCTTAAGGGACCTTAAACCATGCTTGATGAATTAACAATAAATAGCTTAAAGACATCCATTCTGCTTTCAACAGGACTTCAGCACAGTGAAACTGTATTTAGTAGGAGGGCAGTCTATTGCTGTTAAGAGAATTGGTGATGCTCACACAACCTGATTCTAAACATCTAAGCAGGTACCCCAGGTCTGAACCTGACACTAATCCCTGTGCCACTAGTGAGGTAACAAATCACCTTGTATTCCATGCTTCACATCCTTGGAGAATATGAAAATTAGAGTTTCATGAATGAGAAAATATTTAAAATTAATAAATAAAAAAATGAACACAGATTACATTTTTATGGCTCTAGGCCAAAATGGTCTTCTGAAGGATATTCAAGATTAGAAAAACACACTTATTGGTGCAGTCCTGTTTCAGAATTAAGTACTCTAAATTATGTACTCTAACATAACAACCCAAATCTACTATGTTGATTCGTGCCATTAATTAATGTTTTTTATATCAGAACTGTGGTTTTGCAACAGATTTCCCAGTCATCTCACCTATATGCTTTGGTCTGCATCTTGGTGTCATCTTAGACCACCTAAATTAGAATTCTTTAGGATAAAACTAAACCAGTAGCACTCAGCACTCTGCTGAGCACCAACTCTCCAGCAGCAGCACCCCTAGTCCCTGCCAGCTGCTGCTGGCTCTTCAGTCTAGGGGAAAAACTGACCCAAAGCAAACCTCCTGCATGGGCTTGGGTTCCTCTGTGTCTGTGCTTTGCTCTGTGGGTGGAGGGCCACGTGCCTCCCACTTCATGCCCAGGTGGCCTCTGTCACAGGAAGAGCACAGGCCTGAATCTCAGCTGCTGCTCTGTGCAGGTTCTTTCTATGGCATCACTGAAGTGGCACTGACTTCAGGAACAGGGTCAAGTTTTTGAAATGCTTTTGAAATGTATTTTAATTGAATATATGGCAGAAAAGAAAAGAAAAAAAAAAAGACATTACAGACATTGATCTGGCCATTTCTTTTGGGTTTTTTTTGTTTTGTTTTGTTTTGTTTTTGGTTGGGTTTTTGTTGAGACATTTCTTACTCTTCAGATGGCTAAAAAGTAATTCCAATGAAAACCATAGAGCGTGTGCTGCTCTGCTCAAAACACTTCACTGTGCTTCAGTAACTGCAGGACTACTTGCAAATCTATAGCTGTGGGCCTTAAGAACTTAAATGATGCAGGTAATAAAGTTAAACAGATCAAAGCCTTATACAGATAATGGAAAACAAAGGGTGTCTAAAAAATCTACTTTATGGTACAGAGCAAGGCCTTGGCCATGCCAAAAGTCCTTGGATTCCTAAATGCCTGAGTTAAGCTTGCTTTCCTTTTATCATCAGACCCATCAAATACAGAATCTCAGCTGATGTCTGGTTGCATAGTTTTAATTTAAACCCTATTCAAAATGTAGTTTAGTGTAACCACCAAATTTATACAGAACCCCTGCTGAGTTTCTGAGAAGAATGAAATGAAAGAAAATCAAATATATTTCACTTGGTTTCTGGTGTCATTCATTATTGTGATTATTAGTGAGTGGCTTGACATGGTAGATTGAATACAAAAGGATTCTTATTCTCCTTATTCTGCTCAATAGAGGTAAATAAGTGTTAGGTAGGAAGATTTTGGAGTCTTTACACTGTTTGTTTCACATTTGCTTCCTAACTAAGCAGGACTTGGATCCTCCTGAGCCCCAGACATTTTGTTTTGCAGATCAAAGTTGCTGATTACAGTGCACCTTCTGGCTTTAAAATATGTTACTTGTTTGTATTACAACACCATCAGGACAAAATCCACTGTGCCAGGCCCAGTAAAAGACACGAGCAGAGACACTCTTTGCCCCTGAAAGATTCAGCACCTAAATAAATACAATGATTTTGTGCTGTAGAAATCAGCAGAGAATTCCTCTCAGGCTAAGCACAAAATATTCTAAAATACAATTATTTTGAATTGTTACATAAAACAGCACAGGATGAATGTGAAATGTCAATGTGTTTCAGGTAGGTTTTGTAAGGCTTCTTTTTAATTTGTCTGTTCTTGTACACCACTGACATTTTCCAAGCCATTAAAATACCCCTGGTACAGCCCATTAGTGTTCCAAAATAAAATGTGCATCTTCTCTTCAGCATCATTTTTTTACAAAAATGGATTTTCTATCAGCTGTGTGGACTGGATATACATACCAACAAATTTTCCCCTATACCTCCTAATTTGGAACCTGAACTGATTAGGTCCTTGTCAATCAATGTGATGGACTTGTATAACTAAAGTGTTAGAAAGGGCTTTGAAATGGGTAAACAAGCAGAATATGTGATTCTAAAACTGATGGTGTCCATCAAATTTTCCAGTAAGGCATTTTTTCCATGTATTAGGCTAATTTATTGACCTTTCATGCTGTGTATTCCATGCTCCTGCCAACTAATGCTAGCCAAAATTTTCAATTAGGAATGTAGACCATCTGAAGAAAAGGCTGTTTCTTTTCACTTCCATTTCTTCCTCATTTATTTTTGTATTTATTCAAGTCCTCTGGAGAACTGTAAAGACTACATTATGCCCAGTTAATTTACAGCCGTCATTTTTATTGGGTTACTGTGAATTCCAGTTTTTAAATCAGCATTGCTATGCCACAAAAAGACATGTGTGTACATCTTGTATGCAGGGCTAATTTTTTATGAAACAAGTGCTAGGATGAGGTGCTAGAATGCTAATAGCATATTTGTGAGTTTCATAGCAGCTGAGCTGACAGGCAAACAGATTCTGGCATGTCATTTCAGACTATTTTGTCACAAAATTAGCTTTGTGAAAATGTTTTTTAGCACTTTCAATTTTTTGTTTTGGTTTTCGTCTTTTATATTTTTCTAAAGTCTTCTAAATTGCAATTAATTATGTTAGAGTTTCAAGTTCTAATGAATCCAAATAATTTTTTCCTAGTTTTCTATTTACAAATGTTTCCTAAGTGAAGAACTTGGGAGGCCAAGATCAAATTCACAGTACAAGATATTTGATGTATTCGTTTGTTAATTACTTGCCCCTTATTTTTGCTTTGATTTTTGCCTGGCTTCAGACTCCAGACACATTTTTTTTTTCCCTTTCTCTTTGCAAAGTTCCATTACCTTCTTCCTATGCAGTGCATGATGACTAGTCTTTGGCAACTATGAAGTTTTTGTTCAGTTATCAACTTTTTATCTATTAAAAAGTCCCACCCAGAGTCACAATGAATCAGGTAAAATACTTTTTGTCTGAAAAAAGACAGACAGGCACTTCACAGATCTATTAGCCTGAGCCTGGATGAGCACAAAAAGCAGCAAAAATGCAGTCACCTCAGCTATTTCATGAATCTCTCTGGGATCACTGAGGAGTTGTATCCACACCATTTTTTGAAAAGTTGTAAATAAAGGCACAAAGTTCTGTTTCAGAGCAAGGAGCAGAACCCAGTGTGATGTGTCTATCCTCTTGCAGATATAAGGGAATCTCATGTTGGCTTCAAGAGGGCTCTGATGTCTCCCTTGCTCACCTATTTCTTTTTCCATTGCATTCCTCCCTTTCACTGACCATTATACTTCATCCAAAATTCATGGGATCCCTTTAATTTGTACCAACAAATTTGATTTTAATCCTTTACTCATGTCTGGGCAAAGGATTCAGGGTTTGTTGATTTCTTTACCCTTTATCATTTTACTCAACACTGGTCAAGCACAAAAATAAAAATTAAATAGCTAATATATAGCCCTTATTCTTCCAAACCATCAGTTACCAGAGTATTAGCAAAGCTGTCTGAAACCATTTTTCAGGGGGAGACAGGTTCCAGCAGCAAAGCTGGCTTAGGCAGCTCCATTACTGTCCCTCACCTCCTCAGTGCTATGGAAGGAGTAGTTTATGGGTCCATACTGCATGTCACAGGAATAGTTAAAAGAAGAGTTCTCTCCAAAATAACCCTTCATTTCAGTGCACAGGCACTGCTGAGCCAGTGGAAAAACAAACCATGTAGTGGTGGTTATGGCAACGAGCAGCTGAGGGAGGCAAACCAGTCAGCAACTTCTCCAAAAGCCTTCTCATCCCTCATCTGTGTGCCATGGATTGGCCCTTGCATCAGAACTGGACTGGACCTACTGAAAGAAAATAGCATTCGTGCTTAAAAAAATGAATAGGCATTCTAGAGATTACCAATGAGATATTAAAATAAGAAAAAATAATTTTGCAACAGTTTCATAGAAGAAAATATTGCATAGGAACAAGGTCTGACCTCTTCAGGGCCTGTTATCAATATTTCATGAGCCTGTGAGGAAAGGAAACATTTAGCAATGCAGCATTTAATTTCCATCTGAAAATTTCCATGTGTGTGACAGGCAGAAATAGTAGCTTGGATACTCAATCCATGGAGTTTTTCAAGGAATTCAGAAATTACCTGTGCAAAACTTGCATGAAATTGAGTCAGGAAAAATAGTGCTTGAAGTTACTAAGTTTTATTAAGTAAAATATTTCAGTAATGATTAAAAAAAAAAATCAATTAAATAGATTTCTGACAAGGAATGTACACAATGTACTATTATAAGTATCTCTAAGTTTAACCAAATGAAATGTGTCTGGGACTTGAGAATTTCCCTCCAGGAAGAAAGGATGGAGAATTTTGCTTTCAGGTTTAACAAAATACTGAAAAGAGGTGATTAAAACATAAGGGAAAATGTTTCTATTGGAAAACACAATTTTATTGAAATTGAAACGTTTTGAATGAATAAATCAGGTCTAATGAAATCTTCTGGGGTAAATTTTTGCAAGGAGATGCTCTAATAAGATTAAAAAAACCTTTATTTTTACTTTTGATTCCTTTGTTTAGACTTTTCAGTCATTTTAACAAATCAGCTTCTATTGAATATGCCACAATATATCATGTACTATTTAAATTAGGAAGACTGCTTTTTCCTGGAAAATAAATGCTTCAGTAATACTTTGTCTGTATTTATTTTATTTATTTATTTATTTATTTATTAGTTGAATAAAAAAATTGACATTTATTTTTTATTAAAAATAAATATTTAGTTATTTATTTTTAAACTTCATATTCCTCTGGAAGTTTCTGATGAGAAGTGAGGCATATATTAAAACTTTGAAATTTCCCAGAGAGTTTTATTTCATGACTCCCACCATCTTTGATTCCACACCAGTCCTTCCCCAGTACTCTGGGTGACATGCTGTCCAGGACAAAGCCTGCTGAATTTTGTAGTAAATGACTCTTTGAAGGAGATACCCAGCCACATGTAGGGGTTTCCATCACTAATAAATGGGAGTGGATGGGGGTGAGACAGCAGAAGGAGAACTCAGCCAACTGAGATTTTTATTTGCCTGGGTACATAATTAAGCAAACACATTGCTCATGATAATGAATGGATTAAGTAAGTTTTATTTCTCTGAATGTTCACATACTGGTATTTTTATTGATTTAACCCTTAAAAGACGCTCACATAAATATGCCCACTCTGTACATTACTCTCCTTCCAGCATAGGAATTTATTTTAGTGACAAGTATGTAAACACACTTATAATTATGTTCCCTCAGTGCTATCACAACCCTGTCCAGGGTGGAAAGGGCTGCTGCATTACTTTGGTTCAGCCAGTGCACTGTCATTTTTGTCCTGTCTGGTTGTTTCTGTAAAAAAATGGTGAGAAGAATGATAAATTGTCAGCAACTTAAACTACTGTTTTAGAGGCCAAATTGAGACCAGTGTGTTCATGATTAATAAATGGTGACTGATCATAGATGAGTGGATTCAATCCATGCCTTTGGCAGATACATTAATCCACGTGTGTTCTGCAGATGTGAGGAGATGTGGCCACTCCCCAGAACTCCAGCCACCAGCAGCAAACCATCACAGCGATATTCCCACAAGAGAGGGCAAGCAAGTGTATAAGGAATAACCCTTTTGTGCATGGGGTCAGTGGCTCCTGCAGGGCCAGCTGCTGCCACAGTGCAGGCAGAGGGCTGTGCAGAGCTGGCTGTGCTGGCAGGGCACAGCTCCTGCCCTCCAGAAGGCACAGCCTCATTTCCCACCAGCGGTGCTCTGCTGAGGCGGGTGCACAGGAAGCCCAGAACAAATTCGCCAAAAACTAAACCTGTCTTCCATTTTGCTGCTCAGAAGATGTGTCCTGTTGAAGAGAAAAAGAGGAAAGAGAAAGCTTTCCTGGTCTAGTAAATTAGGGATTTGTAATTTAAAGCAGCGAGAATAACATACTTTCATTTTCCTTGGCATAGAGGGTGTCAACATGTACTTACCAAAGAGTGAAGTAGGTATGGGCACAGGAGAAATATAGCTGGAAAGTAATGAGGTTTTGCAGAGTAATTTCTCTTAAATATCCATTTCTCACCATATCCATATTTGTTTAGCAACATGAATTATGCTAACTGCTTATATCAAATGACTTCATCTGAAAGCACTACCTTGTGCATAAAGCCCTTAAGCCCTGATTGTGCAAAGATTTATGTATGTATTTAGCTTAATGCATCCTGGGCCTTTCCTAGCTAAACTGAGGCCTTTTTACATCATTGTAATGAATGTAAGTGCATTTGATGACTGCTTTCCAACCAATCCCGTTACAAGACGAGTTTTAGAGAAGCCACAGCATAAATAAATGATAGACTCTGTGAGCAGGCCAATTTCAATTATGCCATTCACAATGGGTCATGTGTGTCTATGTGCATGTGTTTGTCCATATGCGTCTCTTTGCAGAATCAGGTTAATCTTACATGTCTGACCTCTATTATTGACTGAACCTAAGTGAGAACTTTAAGCAATTATGTCTTCAAATGCTGCATATTAAGCATTGTATACTGAGCTGTTGCACCCTTTCCTTAGTTATTAGGGATTATTGTCTCTGAGTTGCATGATGAGACAATTAGTTTTTATTCTGAAATCTGTTATGTGTGGTCATTACATGTAGTATGAGAAGTGCTGGTAGTCTGCCACTGGGTATGGATTATCTCCTTCTGTGCCTGGATAACTGCAAAGGTTGCAGGCAATGTTCCCCATCTGTGACTCTGCAAAACACTGAATGCACATTTTCATCTGCATTTCCAGTACAGTTAATCACATTGTAAAAGAGATTACACTAAATATATTATCAAGACCAAACCACTAACCAAATGTCACTCAGATCTGTCAGTTAACAAAGGGTGGAATCCATAATGATGTGTTTAACAGACCTTGAGATTTCAAGTCAATAGTTATTCTGATTCTTCCATCCATCAATATGGGCAAATGCTGTATTTCCAAGCAAAGCTTAGATCTGACAACTCAATATTTGTATGTGATGAGAATTGTAATTATTTTAATTTGAATGTTAATTAATTTTTTTTTGATAACTGCCTATTGGGCTTGTGCTCCATCTGGCCCAGTTTCATATGTCTTGATAATATTTATTTGTGATCTGATGACGAACACCAGGTGTGTTTATATGCTTTGAATTAATGATGGGAAATATCATTCTTTGAATTCCTGAGGCAAACTGCTGGATATTTAATTGTGAATCTATTAATTTCATAATCTGAATCTGTATTTCTGTTAGTCTTTGCACATACATTGAAAATCTGAGTCAAGAAGCTTTCCCATATATGCTAGCACACATGTTGCTTAAAAGCATCATGATTAGACTGAGATTATTACATTATACCATTTCCACAGTCATTTGGAGAAAGCAAGGCATATGTGTATTAGTTTACTTAGATAAAATTCAGTACAAATGCAATGGGCTTCTGGGAGGAACAATCTAAACTACTCACACATGACTGACTTTTAAATTAATGGCAAGCACTTGGGAGAAGTTCTGGAGTCATTGTGGACAGCTCAATAGAAACATCTGCTCAGCACAGCACTGGAAAAATAATGAACAAATGATCATTCAAGCCAGCTCCCCAGCTTTCTGAAGTTGCAGAATTGAAATGGGACTCAGCTCACTAACCTCAGCAATTTAAAAGTTAGACATCCTGTGTAAAGTAGTTACTGAAGCTCTTTCTGTGGTCAATGGAGGGAGACTAACCTCTGGAGGATAATCCAGCTTGCTAAAGTATGACTGAAGTAAGCAGAATTAAGTGTCATTTTGAGGTGGCATTTTTCTACCAGCTGTAGAAAAGTACAGCAGTTGTTTTAAAGTCCAGGAGGAGCTTTTAAATAAATAAAGCTGTGGAGGATGTTGACATCTCCATGCCTTGCTCTCAGCCCTTATTATTGCATTTATTTTGCTAAGAAATTGTGGAGCTTGGCTGATAAGGCTCTTGTCAGGTCCAAAAGGACCACATATCTTACAGATACTGCACTTACCAGACTTTCCATGCTGGGAATTGTAGCTGTCTTCAGAAACTGCAAGAAGTCAAGACACTGTTGTGGTCAACCCCATAAGCTTAGACTCTCCTGGCTGAGATGTGTGTGGCTGCAGTACACTTTCCTCTGTCACCTGGCATTCCTGCTTTGTCCACATTTTCGTAGTTTAATCGGTGGAGAACCTGAGGACTGACTTGTTTTTATGTTGTTATGTTATTTGGCATAGTTGTGTTCCTGCCACCTTGTCTGATCTGATGTCAAAACCCAGTAGTAATTCAGGAAGAGTATGCAATTTCACAAGCAGGGGAAAAGAATGCTATTGGTGTAGGACTGTGTTAAGAGAGAAACTTCCTATTGCAAAATCTAATAATAATATGGATCATGGATCAAGTCTTCCATATCCCATTCCTGGATAAAAGTTTCCTCCAGGATCAGTGTGAGCTGCTTCCCCCAGTGGTGAAGGTTTCTCAGTAGTTCCGTAGCAGTGAATGCAGTGTTTAGGATTCACCTGTTTTCATTTTTAATATATGCTATTTAGGAGAAGCTTTGGGAAACTTTGAAGTAGGTGTCTGGAGAAAGTTATCCAGGAAGTGAACTTCTTTGCTTCTGGCTTGCCCATTCCCAATATGGAGAAAAATATTTACAAGGTTCACAGGAAGTGAGATTAATAATGTTTTGATTTTTTTTTTAAAATCTTAGATATCTTTAGCTGTTAACAAATGGGATTTGAAGCTGCTTACTTTTAATATGATGTGTGAATGTACTGTAAGTACGTAACAAGTGACACCTTGTAAATTTTTAAACCTAATACAAATAAACCCAGTGCACTGGTAATATTGACAAAGCTAGAATTTCCATACCTAAGAATCAGACTGTTTGTTCTAGTTCAGGTGTAAAAACTATTACATGGTATAGCCATTAAAATAATTCTTCCAGTTCTTCTGGTTGGTTTGTCTACAAAGTGTTCTGAGTGCAGCCTGTTAAAATTGATAAATGCACAACTCAGCAAAATTCTGTCTGGGTATCTTCAATAAATTGGATGGCAAATGCAAACAGGAATGTGAATTTCAAGTTATTGTGCCTCTCAATGTCCTCTACAAAGGAACACCAGATTGTCCATTTGCATACATTTTCATTTACAGAAGGCCTTATAAGTACCCACACACTTTCTTTAAAGTTACAGTGTAATGCAAAAAGAAAATACAAGCCCAAAAAAACCAACAGCAAAACATAACCTGCCCCCTACAAACCAAAAAAAAAAACCAAAAAAAAACCCAAAAAAAAAAAAACCAAAAAAAAACCCAAAAAAAAAAAAACCAAAAAAAAACCCAAAAAAAAAAAAACCAAAAAAAAACCCAAAAAAAAAAAAACCAAAAAAAAACCCAAAAAAAAAAAAACCAAAAAAAAAAACCCAAAAACAAAACAAAACAAAAAAAAACCTTAAGGAAGATAGATAAATTCTATGTAGCTATAGGACTACAGTCAATTGAAGACAAATGTCATATAAGTAGGTATGAATCTGATACAAGGAGAGGAAAATTTCCTGAAATGTGTACAATTCCACTCCCATGACACTGGAATGCATACTGCACAATGATACTGCTCAGCTACATGGGACAAACATATAGAAATGTCTTGTCATATGAATTCTAATATTATCTGAAAAAATATGTAGGACAGAGATAGGACTACAAAGTTTCATAGAGATAAAAATGGGCTTATTTTTTTCCCTGCAATGGAATTTCTTTGTTATCTTCAAAAAGCAACACAATCAGGACTGAAGCAGCTCCAAAATAGCCTCATAGTAAAATTAAAAGAGGTTAAATTAGAACTAGGTCTCACAATGGAATCTGTAGTTGAATACTTAGAAATAAAGTAAACTAGGAGGATGTCTAAAAGGCTCTGCTGTCAGACTGCTTTTCAGTACCTTTCTGTAGGATGGCAAAAAAATCTTATGTACTTTCATCCCATGCAGAAGACCATGGAAATTCAGATTCACCACAAAGTATGTCATTGTCAACTATTCTTTTAAAGACCAGGGTCAGTAAATATGAATACAAAAAACCCCAATTCTTCTTTAAACACAAAAAAAGATTAATTTTGGAAAACCCAAGTGAGCTTTATGGTTAGCACATTCCTCTTTTCACTTATGACTGTATTTTTAAATGAGGTTTGAAGGAAGAGTGCTCTGCTATATCAGCACTGTAGGTAGTACAAGGGCATCTTCAGTTTTTCCTGCCACCACATATTCAGTGTTTGGCTCGAGAAAGTTGATAGTGATGGTCCTAACTCCAGAAGTGGAGATGTCTCTTGCATTCCACTTGTTTCATGAGAGATGATTAAACCTCTGACCTTCTGCAAATGATTAGTTAATTTTCTGGAACACTAGAAAATAATGTGGAATTTTTTAACAGTGTATGTGGTAGCCTTGAAACATTTTTTTTATTCAACAGATATACAGTTTCATCCAAGGACTTATCTCCAACGGGCAATATTCATTGTTCAACACCTGTATGGGTTCTCTCACACTTGGTAATATCAGTTTGTTGTGAGACAAAGGTAACATCACATAACAGGAGATGGCACACTGTACGTGATGAATAACCGTGGCAAAGGGACAGTAATTTAGCCCAACACTGTAGTTCACAAGTGTGTCACTAGTTCAGATTTGGCCACAAATGAACTGCTTGCCAAACAGTTTGGGGTTTTTTTTCCACTTGCACAGATGTGAATTGAGCTGCTGAAGATCTGCAGCCTAACAAGACAGTATTTGTGATGAATAATTCAGCTGTCCTACTCACTGGTTCTCTGGCTAATGTACCGGTTGGAATAAATGGAAAATTTTTGCATCTGTTGACAGATGTTATGTGCAAGTTTTAAAAACTGAGGGTACATCATGATTGTGACTTATACAGGCTCCAAGAGTATAATTACCATATCCTGCAAAAAGTTCAAGGCCATATCTGTTGAATTTATTAATTCTCATCTGAGTATCATTCCTCTCATAAACTCCACATGGGCAAGAAAAGATCCAGGTGGCATTGTGCTGCTGGTGTCTCTTCACTCTGCTGCAAGCTCTTAAACAATTAGCTTAATTTTTGTAATTAGTTTTGATGTGGGGTCTGGGGTCTGTAGAATATTAGGAACTGTTTCAACAGGCATCCATAAAAGGGGTAAGCAGTGTCATAGATGGACCACATGACTCAATTAATTTTCTCTCAGAACACCTGGAATCAATATTATCAGCCAGAAACATGTTGTGTCCTGTATTTTTTCCATTATCTCTAAATGGTGCTTTATGAACCCTGGGTGGTATAATGATGAATATTGTGACAGCAAAAAGAATTTTCTACATTGATGTGACACTACACAGTAATACAGACAACTCTTTTGTGTGGTCTGGGATCTATTATTTATTCCTTCATTTATGTCTTTTACTGAATGCACTGTAGTGATATTTCATTAAACTTTATCCCCTAGTGAATACTATTTTGACAACCATTTCTAATCAGTGGAAATAAATTGGACCAAAAGCCTGTGTACTAGAAACAGAAAGTGTATCACAGCAAGGCTGGACCCTTCAGCCACAGAAAAAAAGAACAGAACAATTTATGAATTGCTGGATTAATGTAGCAGCACATTGATAGTTTGCTCAAGATGGTGCAAAGCTGGGCACTAATCACAGCTGCCTTCACATGAACTGTGCTTGGGTCAGCAGGTATCAGCCCCCAGTTTATGGCACTGGCCCAAAATGAAGAGGTGTTGGTGCTATATGTAGGACAGATCAGTATCCAAAACCACCTGGTGGGTCCAAGCCTAAAAGAGCTATTACAGTGATTGAACTATTACACTAGTTGAATGAATGAAATATGTTAAAATATTTGAAAAAAGACCAAATATTTTATTTAATTTCCCCTATCTTGCTATCACACAAATCAGTTTCCTAAAAAATGTAGGGGAAACTGGAAAGTAAGCAATTTCTTTCCCAATTCCTTTATAATGCTGTAATTTCAAATCTGTAAATGTGAGAAATTTCCAGGCTTTTAAAATACAAAGGCTTTCTGGACATCATCTCAATACAATAGTCTGTAGAAGAAAATCAAAACAAAAACCTTATTTGAAATCAATTAACAGCAAGATCTGAAAACATTCAACATAATTTCAAAATGAATTACTAAGTCTGCAGTAGACTAATACTACAGGAACACTGCAATGGACTTAGTGCACTTGTCTGTCTCACCCAGCAGCCAATCTCCATTAAGGTCTTTGGATTCATTAGTTGTAGCAATGATAACTAATGCTGTAGGGAAACACAGGATCTGGAGTGCTTTGGAAGATATTTGATGAGTAAACACATTTTAAAAAAATTATGGATGTTTACATTGAGCCCACCTACCTTTTAAAGAGTTGTAACAGCATTACTTTTTTGAAATGAAACCTATTTGTTATCTAAAGCTACAAGTTGATTTTTTTAGTCCATAATTATTGCCATATCAAGACTGCTTTTAATTAAGTTTTGAATGTGAAAACATATTTACAGGCAGAAATCATACCAAGTCTTCAATCATATGTGTTTTTCCAGTGCTTTAATATGTCAAATATGCTTACCTGCATAGTGACCATGAACCATATGAAGGGTAACATGTTCCTGTTCTGGAGTTAGCAAACATTTTAAACACATATGGATTTACTTCTGAATAGAGTGAAGGTACACTACCATGCCTGAGTTACTTCTAAAGCTGCCCTAGCTGTGGTTTTCAGGGAGAGAGGACCATCCTAAGAGTGACCCTCTCTATACTAGCAGTGTACAGCCTCAGTGCTGCAGGCCACCACAGGGCAGGGAGGACCACAGGAGTGCTCTCCATGGTGCAAGGCCACTGTCATCGCTCAGGGCTGCAGTCTCTCTTGGGTACTAGCTCCAATCACATGCCTGTCTGTTCTCAGAGCCCTGATAAGAAGACTGAAGGCTCCTGGTGCTCATATCAGCCTTGTTGTGTCTTGCTGGTAGCCTAAGTTTGCCTCTTGGCCTCTATGTCACGGTGGGATGTTATTTTCCAGGTACAAGGTTCAGGAGTCTGTTCATTCAGCTTTTCTTCAGGGGTTGGTATGAGGTACAGAGCAGTAGTTCCTCCTTTTCTAAGGCCAGTCTGTGTCAGAAATCAATATCACCCTGCAGGTATTTGGTGTGCCAGACCTGTATGGGAATGGATGAACAGTTCAGTACTCAATCACTCATGTAAAGCACCTTCTGTTACTGAAATCTTGAGAACATTCCCCAGCTTGTCACTGCCCATGGCATTCCAGTTACTATCACTGAGGTTCTGGGAGAGTGAGGTGTCCAGCTGTACTGAAATTATTAATGGAGTTTGGCACAGCTCCTGTGATTATTGCAGCTGTAAAGGTACTGTTCCACTTCAGGGATGTGAGCCCCAGCTTCAGTGAATATATTCATTATACAGCCTCAGTGAACATATGCATTGTACAGCCTCACAGGGATATAACCTATTCTCTTGTGGAAAGTGGAGCAACCATTTCACCACTTCTTCTCCCACTGGTGATATATGCTAACATCTTGTGGGATGGCCTGACAAGCACAAAGCCACTATACTCATGTGTCCCCCAAGCTGTCTGTGAAGGGCACTGCCCATCAAAGCAGCAGAGAAATGAATCTGATGACCTTCACAGTCTGCATTAGAGAGCCAGTCTCCCTGGAGGGCCCCACACAGCATCCCTCCCACGCCTCAGGCAGCTTCTTTGTGGTCATTTGTGTCCAAGACATTTACCACTTATCAGAGACATGTGCTCAGTGGTGGTTTCCCAGCCCAGCTCAGGTTCTGTGCAATGGAAGCATTTCCACACAGTGCCCATCAGCCAGCTGTGGTTCAGATATGCAGATCGAGCTGCCTGTGACTTTTCAAGTCTCCCTCTTTACCTCTGTGTCTGAACCTGGCTCTGACCATTCTACCAACCATAACCACAAATTATGATGTTGT
This sequence comes from Urocynchramus pylzowi, assembly GCA_013397555.1. Taxonomy (NCBI): domain Eukaryota; kingdom Metazoa; phylum Chordata; class Aves; order Passeriformes; family Fringillidae; genus Urocynchramus; species Urocynchramus pylzowi. The sequence continues at coordinate 1,168,137 of VZRH01002546.1, forward strand.
CAGCATAATTTGGAGTTTAAGTTTGATCCTTCAAATTTTTACAAAAGTCTTAAACATCTTCTGAGCCCCAGTAGCTCCCCTATGGAGAAATGACACAATGGAGAAATCACCCATTAAGTAAAGTATAATCACCTTCTCCTGCAGTTCCCAGAACAAGGATTTTCTGGGGAACCAGCCAAAGGACAGAAAAGGAGAGCAGGCAACATGCTGTACTCAAGCCCAGAGCATGGGACAGTGCCTGGACAGATTCAGAGAGCACTGTAAAACCTTTGAGTGTACCCTCTCCCCCTCCTGTAGGTGGTGAAAAACTGAGCATGACTCCAGATATGGTTCCAGTTCCTTCAAAGCAGTGCAACTGGTGACTGTATTGCAGCCTACATTCCCTGACAAGTATGCAAAATGAAGTTCAGAGGAGACTTTTGTCAGAAACAGGCTCATCCTGACCTTCTCATTTAGTTTCTGAATAGCCTAATGAAGTAAAATTCAGCAAGATGCCATAAGGTAATAGTGGAGAATAAAACTGTGACAAAATAACAGGAGTGACTCATAGACTGCAGTAGGAGTTTTGTATTTTTTTCCTGGGCTGTTATGTTCAGGCTCTGAATACTGCAGAACAGTCTAAAGGAGCAATGAAATAAAGTGGGTATTGAAGGTTTTGTAGTTCACTACTAAACAGCTTCTTCAAAAGTCTTCTTGCTGTTAAAAGCAGTGTTGGGGAATTGCTACATAAATGATATGCTGTAGAAATAAGTCAGGCCCTAAGAAACCAGGTCAAAACTCTAGATTCCAGAAACAAAAGGATAGATCACTACTAGTAGCTAACATGCTCAAAGAAAAAAAAAAAAAAAAAAAAAAAAAAAAAAAAAAAACCTTTATGTATTCTTGACCTACATTCAAGTAAAATGGTACTTTTCAACTGCTCTTAAATCTTTTTTCAGCTTTATTCTAGAAAGGGTATTTCAGTTTGTAAGAAGCTTGACTGCTGGAGCACATCTGCTGCTTTAGTTTTAAAAGGGTTTGATTGCAGAATCCTAGATACGTGACAGAAATTTCTGTCTTAAATGGAAAAATATTCTTAATCTATAGGACATTAATATTTGCTTCAGTCCTGGAAAACCTGATAAATACAGAGAAATTATTTGCATTTAATATCAAGTATCTATCTTGACATTTTAATTACAGTACATTTTTTGCTTTTCCTTTCCTGATAAGTTAGGTTCCTTTTTCTATCCTGTTGTCTTTACTGGGACTTTGTTCCAACTTTAATATCTTTAGTCCAGCATTCTGGAAATAAAATGGCACATATTTACCTGTAAATTCAAAAAATCCAACTAGCAGAAATTACTCTTCTGGGTTTTTAGGCTGAATCTGAATGAGTTATTTTCTCTGATGTTGAGATTTCTGACTCATTCACTCTTTTTTTTGGATTTGCTTGCTATGAATTTTCAGAGTCACTATGAATTTATCACCACTCCTGGATATTCCATATTTAATAATAATTCTTCCATCCTTTGCTGGACAGAAAATTACTTATTCAGATTCACAGAGCAAGGTAATTATTCAGCTGTGGGGGAAACATGAGGATGCAAGGCTGCTAGCTCTCATAACTGTACTGTGAATCTTGTGATAGCAAGTGGCTCTTTAAAAGCCTCTGCACTTCAAGTCTTGTAAACGTGTGACAGCACAGATTGATAAGAGTGAGTCCACCTAGGGAAACACAAGTGAAAGAGCCAGATGTCCAAATGTACTTCTGATTGCACTTATCAGTGCTGTTTGAAACCAAATTAATTATTTTGGGGGGACCTGACGTACAGCACTCAGGCACCAGGTGTGTGACAATTCTGGTGGTGCTGATTTCAGTTCCTTCTGCTGTTGAGACCTTCAGTGTCTGGGAGCCAGTGGTTTTACCAGTTCTTCAACTCCTCATTAGGATGTGCATCTGTTACAGGAACTGTGGGGAAAATCAAGACAAGTTCTCACTCTTTAATGTTTCCTGTTTGAACTTAAAGCATTTTATTGCTTATTCATCATATGGGTGAGGTTTTTTAGTGTTTGATGATGATTTATGAAGCCACAAAACCATTTAGCACAGCAAGCAATAACTGATGTAATTAGCACATTTGAGGACAGTGAAAACTGCAAAATAAGAAGGCATCAGTCACTAAAGCAATAGATTGATTTTTCAGTATGTGTTCCAGTGCTTTTATCAATACCATGTGTTAGTGTTGTTGGACTATGTCATTCTCTGTTCTGCTATTTCCTGGCTAAATGTCAATAGAAAGTACAATATCTGAACTTATTAGTGCTTTTAAGCAACTATAATAACCTGCTACTATTGCCAGATACTATTTGATGATCAAAAGATAGAGAGCATGGAGAAATGGAAAAGGTCATGGACACAGATTATATATGAAACAAATGATTTACCCTTTTCTGGGCCCTTTTTCCTTCTTCTAGAGGTGTTTTTCTTTCCCATATTGCCTCCTTTCCTTCCCTGAAGGGACAGGGAGATAGACAACCCACATACAGATAATTTCCTCAGCTTGCACTCAAACTTTTATAATGTTTTCTTGGGGTTTTCCAATCTGGTCCACCAAGACATTATGAATATCTTCTGCTCTGAATATTTGAGTTATGTCCCCTATTGTCAGTCTGTGTCTAAGTTTAACCAAACCTAAACAGGAATTGAGAAACCTAAAATAAAATTCTGCAACATATGAAATTACTAATTTGAACATCCATCTGTGTTAAAATTTAGGATGGGGTTTTTTTCCTATGTTAAGACTAGAAATGTTTTCAAGGAGAAAGGCTTGATTCAAGGTCTTCTGTAGGCTATAAACATACTTTGTTTTGCTTAAATGTGTTGTCAGTGAAAACCCATAAGAGTGTCCTTCATCCACAGTTTCTTTGATGTCTGTGGACTGCTGAAAAATTATCCCAGGTGAGGAAAATGTAGCTCATTAGCCATAACTCTACTCCATCTCAATGTGAAGAAAGCTGATCCAAAATTGTGATAGTACATGCTGGGATTTTTCATCAAGTGAAACCTACAACTTAGGACAAATACAAAATGTAGGGAACAGACTGTTAAAAGTCTTTAAATCAAACTGAAGTAGAAACTTGTCTTCACAGCACAGAGCTTTTAAATTGGTCTTAACTGCAGATGAATCTTCCTATGAGACTTTGATTTTCTTCTTGTAACTTCAAAAGCATGAAGAGACTTTTTTATATACCATGAAGTAGGCTTCAAAATAAGTAATAGTGTTATATAAATTACTTTTAAGTCTGTGAATTATAGGAGCATTTATTCCCTTTCCACAAAAATAAATATAAACAAATAAAGCAAAACCTACAGATTTAATAAATGAAGATCTAGATAATAAATCTCACTTAAAATAGACCAGCAATACTCAAAACACTTTACTTACTGACTGATCTAAAGCATTATTCTCAAGAGAATGTTTTGCCTTTTTCATAGAATTAAATAAGTCGTGGAAATAATATTTAGAAAAAACTTTCGCATAGCTGAACCATAAGATGATTTTTGCTTGGTAACTGTTTAACTAAGCCCAGCTGCTGCCATCACTTGGGAGCTGGGTTGAGGGAGTGTAGCAGCATCTTTTCTTTCAACTAAGGCCAACCAACCTCAATGGGAACATCTGTGGTACTCAACAAACCCTGAGAATACTTTGGGGTGGCTTAAACTTTACCCTTATTATACAGGACCTCAAATAGGAGCTGTTGGGTGGTTCTTGAAATAGCTTCCATACAGATATTTAATCCACAAAGGTCAGGCAAGTTGCTCGCAATGACAAGGTTTTCTTTATTTTTATCTTTCATACATGTTTTGGTACATAGTTAAACTGAAATGCTGTGTTGCTTGGGTTGTCTCACTGGTTTTTATATATGGGATAGGTCCAGCAGGGAAATTCTAGCCCCAGGTGAGGTCCTCCATAGCCAAGTTTTGCATATGTTGTGCTGGGACAAAATTGTGAATCTCCCAGAGAAGACAGATGCTGTGACAGGCTCTGTGGTCACTATTAGGCAGGAAAGGATGAAAATACAGGGCAATAGAAAAGCTGAGGGCAATGGCCAGGTGACTTTGACAGGAAGAAATATAATCTAGCCTGTGAGTGGAGGTGAGGGAGTTGATGAAGGACTGTAATACTTCACTAATTTACTTCAGGCTGACAAGGTAATATTGTTGTTATTTTTCTCTTTATTGAGGAAAAACATGCGTGAGCTTTGACTACAAGAAAGGGGTCTGGCTCCTGAACTGCACTTCTTCAGGCTTTGTGAGGGGTGCATATCCTGTGACTGTGGTGTCATCACAAAGATTTGTTGTGGCCCTCACCCCAGCTGTGAGTGGAAGTGAGCTACTGCCAGAGGAAAGTCTCAGTGGAAGCACTCAGTTCCTGAAGGCAGACTCTAGATGTCCATCTGGGGAAGGTGTGCTGCTGTCCCTGAATAGAGCTGTTCCATGGAGGCTGAACAGACTGAAGGAAAAGGAGCAGGTTCAGGCACACATCCCAGGTGTGTGCCTGAAGAGTTATTCTTACTTCCTAGCCCTAGGCAGCGCGGTGTGTGGGTTTGATTGCATTGCCGTTCTGAGTCACCTAATTCTCCTTTTTTAATGATTGCAGGCATCTAATTCTGTATTCTCAGCCAGCAGCTGGTTGTTAAATGAGAGAGAGCTCAGAGACACCTCTGTCCCATACTGCATGTGGCCAATGAAAGGAGCAGTCCTTGACTCCTAGTCCCTGTGGGGGGAAGGCCAATAGTTCAGCCATGCAATTCACTTCACCACCATGTAAAACTCACCCCTGCTGGGCTTACTGTAGACTAAAATCAGATATTAACCTTAAACTAGCTTGGCCAAATTTGGCCATTTAAACAGCAATAAGGTTTTTGTTGGGTTTGCATTTTGCATCAATCATATATTTCTATGGTTGTAAAGGCTTTTCTAAAAATCTTATCTTGACTACAATCTGTATTTTTACTTTAAATTCTACAAAACTGAAGGATAAGGACATTAAAAATATTGTGACTAGTGTATTTTTTCTGAGGAATTCTCTGCAATTATGGCATTTCTCCTAGGGATTTTACCAAGAATTTTACAAAACTGGCCCCAGTGAACTTTGGATCGGCACCATTGCATTTTCTGTGGTGGTGAGATTGAATCTTTGCTTTATTTATATTGACTGATACCAGAATGATGCTTTCCATTGTTAGTTTCACAATGCAGGAAGAAATTAATCTTACAGCTTATTTGCATCCACTAGCAATAAAGCCCCCTTTTAATGAGAAAATGAATATTTGGACTTTACACTTTGTATCTTTTCTGACAGCTGTGCTTTTTATTCACTCTGACTGAAACAGCTTCAATGACAGCAGCCAGGATCCTCCCCTTCTGTTCAGCTTTTCCATAGAAGGCAAAATGAAATACATCTCTAAAGATAGGACAGTACTATTTTGAGTACTTGCTTTTTCATGGGATCATGCCAATAAACAAAAGAAAAATACTCATTCCCACCTTTATCCTTTAAGAACCAAAGCACTCTTTCAGGAATATCACCTATTTCTTCCTACCTGTTCCTTCAAATTCACATTTTGCCTCTTTCCTTTTTATTTATCCTCTTGGCTTCTTTTATCATGCAATAAAACAAATGTTAGCTCTATATTAGATTAGTTGTTTTCGGAAACAAAAGTGGCATTTATTTGTTCTAAAAGATTTTAAGGCTAATGGCCCAACTCACAGGTAGAAAAACAACAGTGATTCATATCTTTCTTTGTAAGCAACATCACCCGAAGGGCATTATGCAACTCTGGCTTTGATAGGGTTTTTCTTTTTTTCCTCAGGCATAATGACTCCAGAGAGACCAAACATAACAGTGATCAATTGGGCTGCTTTCTTTTCCATCCCAGTTTTACACCACAAAGGGATCCGTTGATTTTATTTGTCATTTATTTATGCTTTATGCAAGCATGGTTTGGAAAATATTGGCCAGTCCAACAGGCACTTCTATTGGTGCCTCAGCATAAATGTGTTTTCCCCCGTATGAGATTACAAGGCAAGGTCATCCATGGCATTACAGCTCTGAAATAAGCAACAATACTGAGAGCTGCAACCTTTTCTAGCTAAAGCTAGTGAGAATTTCGTTGCTGGGAGCTGGCTATAATGGGATACAAATCAGAAGTTCACATGCTACTTGTTGACTTAGAGCCAAATCTAAAATGTGCACCATTTAGAATTGCAGTCTTGAAAAGGGTTTCCTTTTGTGTTAGCCTGAAGTGATCAGATATTTTTTTTTCCAGGTGGGTGCAGCTGAATCAGCTGCAACCATAGGCAACCATGATGTGGCTAGATGGGTCTAATCAATCCAGTGTGTGGGACCTGGCAAGGCCACTGCCAACTCCTCCACCCTGTAGATGATACTGGGGTGAACTGAAGATTTGTGGGCTGGATTCCATGCCAAAAACAAAGCTCTGATTCCCCTTGCCTTTAAGACAGAGCCAAAGAAGAGTGTGGTGATGATCACTCTCTGTCTAGTAGGCATATTGCTAAATTAGCTTTCCAGCAAATGGATGTCCTAATGCCTACACTGTTTTGTCTGCCCAGGAGATTTAAGCCCCTTTTCCAAATGTTTCATGTGAGTGCCCAGTCAGTGATCTGGCAAACTGACAAAGAGGACACTTAGAGCATTACACTTGAAGGGGGAACACTGACACCTTCTCCCAGGACTGTAACATTAACACAGTTGAAGAGTATGACAGGATGAGTGAACCTGGCTTGGTTAACCAGGAGAGAGTTGGGAGGTATCTGTTCTTTGGAAGCCCCTCCAGCTGGGTCTCTGGCCATCCTTGCCCCATGGTGGGTGGGCATGTTTGAGAATGCCCCTGTAACGCAGGGCACAAGCCTCAGCAGGGGCTCCTGTCTAGTGGCTCAAGGCATCCTCCTGCTCTGAGGCTCAGGGTGTCTCCTCTGGGTCCCACTTCCACTGGGTCAATGGTATCATTGACTCCACTGGGAGCCTTGGTATGAGTCTCTGTTCTCCACAGATGCCAGAACAGTAAAAAGTGTGTGACCAAAACTGTGATAGCAGGGCAGAATGTGATAGCATAGCAGGTGCCTGTAGCTCCCTCACCCACCAGTGCCATCTACTCACATGCAGCTGCAGAGTCCCCTGCCACGGTAGCACTCCCATCCTGTCCTGAAAAATCCTAAAAGCCAAACCATCCTGAGTCATTCTGGCTCTTTGTCCTCTCACCCAAAACATACATGGATTTTTTAATAAATTTGCTTTGTTAAAATCCTTCACCGTAGTAGCTCAGGTCTCATTACCACAAAGTGGTCACAATATCCTCTTTATAACTACAAGTGTATCTGGCATAAGAAGCTTTTAATTGCCTTTATTCTCTGTGGTGAATATGTGAAGGCAGTGACACATACATAATTAGATTGCAACTGGAAAAGAAGTTTGGGATGAATGCACTGCTGATTTTTCTCCTTACTCCTTAAAAGGGGTCTTCTAGTTCACAGCAATCACAAGGTGCATATTATGTATCAAAAAGGGGGACAGTTGTGAGTATTTTGCCAATTATTAAAAAAACCCTCTAACATACAACTTACTGTTCATTAGCTGAAAAATTAAGGTTTCTGTTTCAAGAATGGTACAGCTCATTTAAGATACTTCTGACCTAGATTTGTACTGTACTGAATTGCTTCAAGTGACTAATGCACAATCTATTTATAGGATCATTATTAAATTAGCACTTGCATGATTTAAATCCCCTTCCAGCAGGTTCACAAGGGAGACTCAGGCACTCTTGTCACCCAGTGGGTAGCAAGCTTGGGTTAATGTTCACAGGAGTGGTAGTCTGGACTAGTTTCTTGAAAGGAGTAACTGGTTTTGAGATGCAGATAGAGTTTGCTGTAAAATGGAAATTCATCTCACCAATTTTGGACTTCTACATTTGGGGGAGATAAAGTATACCTTCAAGTGCCCCTTTTCCACCAGTCATTTTTCATGCTGGCTTATTGAGCACTGTAGGTTTTCAATATCTGTACTTATTTTATGTAAACTCCACCACAGGGTCCAAATATAACCTAGGAAGATCATCCCTAAGTTTTGTGGTAGTGTTGCAGCATTGTGGCTCCAGTTTGATGAAGCTGGCAGTAGGTACTTGTGCCAGGGCATGTTCCAGTGATCATTTCAGCATATGAAATTTTCTGCCTTCTTTTAAATCAGGCCATTGCTACAGCAGCACTGCAAACACGGAGGTGACCATCCCTCTGAAAGACCATCCGTCTGTGAAGACTACCTTACTTGGAAATGTTGAGAGCTGGGTGCTTCACTTCTCAAAAAAATTAAGACATTTAAAAGAAATACAGCTGAATGTTATCATCAGATGTAAGCTAGGTGTCTTGAAATTTGGGCTTCCGAAGCAAAAGCAAACAAAACCAAGGAGACAACTGACATACAAGGATTTGACAAATCCTTGGACAGCAGCTGTTAGAATGGAATTAGCATGGAATACTAGTCCTGCCTTGGTTTTGCTTCCTTCCTTCCTTTTACTTGTTAGCTCTATGTGATGTTGTTTAAGGTGGGAGCTGTGTTTCATGTCCATGCTTTGTAGTATTTGGTGTCATGGGGTTCCAGCCTTGATTAAAGTTCTCCCACTGAATCATCACTTGTGAAACTAATGACCATACATAAAATACCAGGTTCTGAACAAGATATTTGCTATTCTAGCTTTGCCTATCACTCCAAATCCCCTTTTCTTTTTGTTTTGCTTCTCAGTGTCACCTTTGAGGGCATTTTTCCTGCAGCTATACAGCAATTTCAGTGCATTAACACATTTTTCATATGAAGCAACACAAAAAAGCAGATTCATAATAAATCCTTTAAAATAAAGTACTGTATAGGTCAATACTGTTTTGGAATCTTTTTCAAGGGTGTGTCTGAATCCTTAAGGGAATGAATTTGAATGTTCTTTAACCCTAAGAGGACCCTAACTCTATCAAGAAGAATAAGGTCAGCCTCAAGTATCTTGTGCTCCAGCTGGAATTTGAGTGTGCTGACTCATACAGTGGAGTTAATAAAAAGATTTTAAGTTTTATTATTACTGATAATATTTTTTCATGACAGTGTTAGAGTTGCTCTTTAAAGTAAAAATGCTGCTAAACTGGGTAATAGCAGACAGAAAGGTTGTTAGCATAACATAGGTTCACTTAGACACATCCACTTCTTTGCCAAAATTAAATACCTGGACACTTTTACAAGGGCATACAAAAAAGTAGTAATATTATTAGTATTAATTATAATTATTATAGAATAGCTACATTTTTCAATCATAAAATCCATTTAATCAACATATAATAACTTGGAGAAGTATATATATTCAAGGACTTGTTTCTGCAAGAGCAAGGAAATTTTGAATCGAAACAGGAAAACAAATGGATACCAAAAAACCCCCAAATCTTCTAATTCAACTTCTTCATCACTGGTGAATATGTATTCAAAGGTGTCAGATATTTCTTCCAGCACTGTCTTCTCTGAATGGCCACTCTTTATTTAACATGTCCAGGAATAACTGACTTGGGTGAGGACCTTCTTCCTTGACCTATGAAGTCTTCCAAAGCCTAAGGTGGGATATCTGTGACCTCATTTAAAGGCAACTGTGTATCTAATGCACTTTACATTCAGGAGAAGTCCAAGGGATAAAAATTGAGAAAATGAGATGCAATTTTTCGCAGTAAAAAAGCAATAATATAAAATCACTTCCCAGTGCATTCTGAAACTTCATTTACTGGAATTCTGGTGTGATGTGTCTTTATATTGCTGGGAATTCTACCCTTCTGTCCAACAGTAGTCTCAGAATGGGGTGCAGAGACAAGCCCAGAGTCATGTCTTTGCCCCTGAGTCCAGTAATGTTATTGCATGACAAGTATTTTAAAAAAGGGGAGAAAGGGACCAAGTCAATACACCAAAGCAGCATCCCTGGGCAACAAAGGTCAGGTGAGGCATTGGAATAAGCTGCCCAGAGAAATTATGGATGACACATCTCTGGAAGTGTTCAAGGCCACATTGGATGAGGCTCTGAGCAACCTGGTCTGGGGAAAATTGTCTCTGCCCATAGCAGCAGGGTTAAAGTAGTTGATTTTTTTAGGCTCCCTTCTGACCCAGGCCATTTTATGATTCCATGATTGTATGATTCAATGATAATGGATTCTCTGAAATCAAAACAGTATTTCTGTGAGCAGACTGGTAGGGTGATTGTTTGATCTATGTATAAACAAAGGGACTAACAAAGTAAGCACACTTAGTTACCGAAATATTATGCAGGGTTATCTTCTGCAAAAGGCCTTCCTTATTTTTTCTTATTTTGTGTCATGAGTTCATACCAATATATAAATAATACATAGAAGAAACCTCCACAGGTACATGTATAATTCCAGAGTATGTTAAATACAATGTGTTGTATTTATGAGAAGGAATGTTTTTATAGCATGAATGTTAATAATATTTTTTTTAAAAACATTATGTCACAAGCAAAAAAATGAGAACATACATGATAACTGTAGGTGAATAATTACATCTGTAGAATAAATTTACAAAAACCAGAGAAGCCACAGGTAGGACACACTTTTCTCTGATGAATTTACTGACTTGTTGGTTTCTATTTCATACTTCATGCTATCTAAATGTTGTTTCAGCTTGTGAATTGAATTTTCTTTTAATTTGAGCAGATCATCTCTTAATTTGTTGGCACTCTATCTCCATCAATCAATGCATTATGCCTGGCAGCTTCATCTCATCCTTAAAGATAACCTTGGATTATGTCATGACTCAATTCTGTATTGCCCCTACAGAGATAATGAATTCACACGTGTAAAAGGATCATTACCAATGGGTGTGGGATGCTGTTTTGAACATACAATTTCCATCTGCTGCAGAATGATTCCATTTGCAAAAATTGATCTCCTGGAGGAGGGTTTCTCAGCTAGGGTAAGCACATTGTAGGCACAGTGTAACAGAGTGTGTTGTCTGACAGGAGAGGAAAAGGGGATCGTGTTTCTTCTGCTGTCCCCAGAAAGTCAAAGCTTATAGGCTTGCATCTCTTCCACTGAGGCTGGAGAAAGGAGCAAGGACAGGGTAAACAAGTCCTTCCTTCTTGCAGTAAGAGGTTGCAGCTCAGCAGATCTGAGAGGAGTGGTGCATCCACATGTAGGGATGGTACAGTGCAAAGTTAATCCACTTCTGAAAAGTTCAGCCTCGAGTGTGATAAATTCTGTTAGATGCTGAAGCAGGCACTGCTGTGAGATGACCTCTTTTAAACAGCTTTTAAACAGCTTAAAGGCTCACAGAAACTGATTGAGCTCATATTTAACTGCTGTGAATAAAACTATCCATTTCATCAGCTGTAAACAACAGTAATCAGATGTATCACAAGGAAAAATTATGCACATCAAGCAGTTTTCCTTGTGTGGAATGGAATTTGACAAGAGGGAGTGCAGATGGATGCCCAAGTACTCTGCAGGGCACCTGGGGTGGGCCAGGAGCAGACACAGATCATTTAGATCACTGCACACCTTAGTAACAAGGTAAAGTAGATCTTGCATATTACATCAGTTTTCATAAACTAGCGAGATCAAATTACACACAAGGCAAAGGGAATTGCATGATAACTGAGCAGCTAAGGGTTAGGAGTACTTGCAACCCTTGCCAAAATTTGTGAGACTTACATCTCTTCCTGTTCCCTGCCCAGTCATGAGAAGCAAGATACAGTTGTGAGTTTGCAGGAGCAGGACAGTATCCCTTTGAGTAGCCCTGCAGCTATTGAGGAAGATGATGTGTTTCTGTTTAATGCAAATTACTGATCACAGTGTGTTTCCCTGTACATTTTTCAAGAAACATGTTTGCTTTAATTTTCCCAAAGTCCATCTTTGCTGTCCTGTTTGGTGTACTGTGTGTCACTGTTCCATGTGCATTGTGCCACAGCCTGATCCCTGTCAGCTGTCATAAAGGATAAGCTGCTATGGCAACTTATGGCCTAATGCAGTTTGACAAGATGAAATATGCAAAAAAGTAAACACAATTCCTGCCAATGCCCACAGGTCCTAACAACTTCAGGTGTACCTCCCATAATTAATCACTAGCTAATTATAGTTTCCTGATAACTACCAGAAACGGGGCACAGGATGGGTACTGTGTGTCTGTGTGACATATTTCAGGCTGACATACAGACTTACAGAGACATTACCTGTATACCAGGTCTTATACCAGTTCTTATTAGACTGTTCTGATTACTTCTCTGATTCTTGCAGTTAGGCAAAAATACAAATTCACTGGAACAGCTTTTTCTTTTTGAAACACATAAATCAATCTCAATTCTTTGAAACTGCTTTGTTCTATAGGGTGTTCATAAATCTTGGAAATATAACTTATTTTTCTAAAGATCTATATTCTATGAAACACAGTTTAAATTTTCACCAGAGACCACTATGGTTTCTATGAAAAAAGAATGGATAAATTGAATGAATGGACTCTCATTAAGCATAAAATTAGCCAACAAGAACCATTCTGAATCAATTAATCATAATGTCAAAGGACTCTAATTTTCTGACATTTTCAAAATCAAAAGTAAGTATTTACATCATATTTTATAATAAGAAATGTGATTAGTTTTGTTTACAGCTGATGAAATACATAATTTTAGTCACAGTAATTAAATACTGGCTCCACCTTTTTTATTCTGGGAGCTTCTAGATTGAATACTAGGATTGTCTAAGGAAGATTGTCTCACAACAGTTACTCTCCTCCCTATACATTTTCCAAGACCATGTGCAAAAAGGATCAGAAATCCAATTTATATGACATAGCAGGATACTATGCGACATATCTGTAGTTTAAAATAAGATTAGGCTCCAGGTGCTTTGCAGGGAAATGACATCATCCCTTCTATTTTTCAGACTTCATGTGTGACTCTTATGAATCAATTTTTCATTTAAATATATTACTTTGTTAACAAGTGTGGTTTGGATTTGTCCTCAAGTTGTTTGATTTAAAATTATCTAAACAATCCAGATTCTTGATGCCTGAATCTGTCAGCTAACATGGCAGACTATTATTCAAGGACAGACAAGTAAATTTCCCATGGAACATTACTTACAGCTTTGGAGAGGGCTGCCTTGACACCAGCAAAAGCATTTTACTCACATCGATTCACCCAGCAAGGAATTTTCATTATTAGAAAGCTAAAAGAAAGGTGGTTCCTATTTACTGCTCCAGGGAAACAAATGTTTCCAAAGACCATTTTAAAGAGAATTTTCTTCGTATTGTTTCAAATCCCAATTAAATTAAAACTTTGAAATGTCAAATAGGGAGTGGAAAGGGTTAAAAAAATAAAACATGAAAGGTAGAGATTAATTACAAATTATATTAAAAAAAAAAAAAAAAAAACAAAAAACAAAAAACCAAAAAACCCACATACAAACCCCCCCTCCCCCAGTTGTGGTTTTGACCAGCCTAACTTCTGGCATTCACTGCATGAAATAGAACACAGTGAACAACATAACCCCTGTTTTCATGCCTGGCACACCTGTTGCTGAGGCAGCTTAAGGAAGCACCAAAGGCAGCTCTGAACCCTCTGAGCAAAACATGATTCTAACTCACTCAGCATTTAAACCCATGTCACTTTGGAGAATTTGGGTTATGAAGCAGGTTTAGTGAAAGCCATGCCTGGCTTGCCAAGTGATGTCTCTGTGCTAGTACAGTGATCTTTTCTATTAAAAAGATTACTGTCCCTATTTGGAAGTACAGCTTTGTTCTAGAGAAATGTATAGGAAAAACAAATCAGCTACATTATTTGGTATTTTTATACTTCAGGGAATGTGACAGAAAGGTTATTTACTTACCTAGAACAAGTTTCTCTTCTACCATGGTTCATACAATAATTCGATTTCCATATTTAAATCAAAATAATTTTCTGCCTCTTGCTAACTTCTGTTGACCTCTTCTGTTATGGTGTAAACTGTTTATTTATTCCCAAATTCTAGTGTTCCATTTTCCTTGCACTGCTACTGCGTATGCCCAAGGTCAATATTTGGCACCTTTCAACAAGGGATGTCTAATATAAGAGCTGGTTTCATTCATTATATGTAATTTACAAAACATGAAGGTCATTCAGGCTGTATCAGGGTGGATCTTCACTACGTATGAACACTTATTTCTCTGCCTCAAGAAGATAAAAACTAATGTCTTTTAAGCTTGAGATGATGCCTTTAGTTTTAGCTTTCATATTTTTCAGATTCTGTGCTGCCTAGGGGTGTAGCTCTGAGCTTCATATTAAGTGTTAGTAGCTTCTCTTCACAGGGTAGGTCAACAGAACAATCCTTTTCCAGCGTGAGACCAAGGACAGCCATTACAAGCTTCAGGCCAAAAGGTATAAACAACTCGGAACTGAAGAAGAGGCAAACAAGGAGGATGGGACTTCACAACCTGAAGCTATAATTGGACAATTAACTCCATATGCAAATGGACCAAAACTTATAAAAGTGTGAGACCTCGTGACCGGTCATCCATTTTGGTGACCATTTTGGGTCCATCTTGGGTGTAGCCCTGGCCAGGCTCTTGTACTGCCCAAGGTGTATCCTTTTAAGGCCTTTTAATAAATACCTACTTTATTTTCTTAGCTCTGTCTAGTCTCTGTTCCAGGTCATCCTCTCAGGGCATCTGTTCAAGTATGAAAGAAATGCAGATGCGCACTGCAGGTTAAAATTAACTCAGGCACTTATAATACTCTTCCATCAGCACAAAGTTCTTGATTTAGAAGACCTTGAGGTAGCTGGCTAATTACTTGCTGAATCAGCATCAGAATACTTATGCAGAAACATTTACTAATTTGGTGGAGCAGCAGTTCAGGGACAATATGTCACTAGCTTTGACAGATATATGAAACTTTTGAAAAATTAATAGAGAAATTCCTGTAACAGTGGGAGGAACCATGTTTTCATGGTTGTGGCCCACAGGTTATCAGCAGGCTTTGAAAAACACTGTTCCTCCACCTTCAGTATTTCCAAAGCAGGACTGTGTGGCAGGATAACACAGGGAGTTTGCCTGGGGGCAGGCAAGTGTTGATTTAGAAGGTATAGAGCAATTGGCTGCAGTTCATCACCTGCTTGCTCCAGCTCTCAAACTGTCTCCAGACTATCAGGTTTGGTGGAAGGGGGAGCTAGGGGAATAAAAAGCCTCCTCATCTTCATTGCAGTAGAATCCCAAGACCTATTGTGTCAGGGGTGTCCTGGGCAGCCTGAGACTTAAGGGTGGTTGGCCCCAGCTGATGTCCTCCACAGCCAGGTGGGTGCCAGGAGAGCTTTGCCTAAGGCACCCAGATCACACTCTGAAGGGAGGATCTTGGCATCTCCTGGGGCACCAGCCAGTGCTTTGCCCAGGCTGATGGGTTTTGGTCTCCATGGGAGCTCTGCAGGAGCCAGCAGCAAGGGCAGGGGAGAGGAGAAGTTTCTCACCCCATGCAAACTGGGCTTTCTCACTTGACCAAGAGGTCTCTTCCAGCATGGGGAATCCCATCAGGCTGATGGACCATGGCAGGTTACCCAAGAGCTGGCTTTCAAGGAAAGGTAAATTTAAAGGTAAGTTTCTAAATTAACACATGTTTACAGTTTTGTATCTCAGTATACAGTACTTCTCTGCAGGTAAGTGACTCAGTTAATCAGAAAGAAGAGCTAGGAAGATGTCAGAAGGAAAGGCTTGGTACACACACATCTCTTAGCTCCCTTCATCAGTGATGAGGCCACAGTGCTGCTCAACATCACCTCAATCAGAAGGAGCAAAAGAAGGCAGAGGAGACTACATCATCTGCATCTCTTGCTCTGGTTTGGTCTGTAGGAGTTTGGTTGCAGAGTCCTGGGAATATTTCTTCCCTAGGAAGGCTTGTCAGGTCATGTCCATTGCTCAGCTGATAGCTCAGGATCCAGTGAGGTCTTATACTGATTAACAGAAGATTTAATTTCACCCTGATTAAGAGATAGATGAAGAAGGAAGCTGAATAATCCTACAGGCACTTATCAACTCTTAGGCAGACATTCCTTTTAATCTACTGTGGTGAACAACCCATGCACTCAGTTTTGGCTCCGCTGACATTTTTTTCTGAAGGGCTATTTTCCATAAATCTCCCAGACTCTTGTTTTTAATAGTGGCATTGTTCCAAGTGCAGGCATAAAACAACCTTGTTGCTGTTATTCATTAGAATCTATATTTATTTACTTTTACCATCTAACCAGCTTTGTTTTCTTTTGTAAATTTTGTATAAAAATATCCTGTAAACACATTCTTAGTAAGGACTAACTTGATTTTTAGGAATGCGAGTCATAAATGTTAAATATTTAAAAAAATAGTTTTGCTAGTATAAAATAACTCTGCATATTTTAATCCAATAAATAACATGCAAATGTAATTAAAATATGTAATATCTTCCTCTTGTTGGGAATGACTCAGAAATGAAAAGACCTGGGGGTCCAGGTGGACAAAAAGCTGTCCAGAACAGGCTGCCCAGAGAGGTTGTGGAGTCTCTCTCCCTCACTGGAGCTATTTAAGAACTGTCTGAACACAATCTTGTGCCATGTGCTCTAGAATGACCCTGCTTGAGGGATGTTGGACCAGATGACCACCTGTGGTCCCTTCCAACCTTATCCTTTCTGGGATTCTGTGATTTGCCATTTGTGAATAACTGTTCAAAAGGTTAATTCATATCAAATGTTGGTTGATTCCAACAAGTAGAACTTTAACAAAGGATGGCATCCACGGGTTTTTATACCTTTCCCATTCCTTACAGAGCCACTTGCCATGACAAAACTGCTGAAATACATCTGAGCTAATTCACAAGAGACAACTGCTTACAAGGGCTATAAGGGTTTGTGCTAGCTCAAGGGAACACTTTATTAGACATAGAGCTATTGCTTTAAATAGTGAAAGAACCCACAACATACAAGAAAGTTGTGGACAGTTGCAATTGGTAGAAGCAACCACCCAAAAGTGGTCTTTCTCATAGAGAAACATTAACATTTACATACATCTGGAGAATTTAAAGATGTCTATCAAAGTTTTTCTTGAAGTGGGCTGATGTGAAACAAGACTTCATATGTTGTATATGAGTAAAATCAGAACAGCAGCATAGAGAATTTTTTCCAAGTAAAATATAAAAATATAAAGAGAAAAAACACCACAAGACTGCATATTAAATGTTGACAGAATTTCACTGAAGTGCCTTTGACTTTTAATGCTTATCATCATGCTGATTCATAAATAGCAGTAGTTAGACTCAAAGTTAGCACCTTTGTATCTGTACCAGAGGCAGGTACACTTATTGCATGTCTTAAAAAGGAGTAGGAGTATTTCCAACCTAGTCCATGAGAGATAATGAAAAGTTCCAGGGCATTCCTAATTTCTTCCATGTACAGTAATTTCTATAATATTCCTTTTTTGTTATCAGAAGAAACATAGTGCTAAGGAACACATCCAAGTAATAAATACACACCCAATTTATAGCACCAGAAAGAGCAATATTCACTGGCTCCATGCAGGATATCTCAAACAAACATTTGAATTATTTGGTAGAGTGGTTTGTTTTTGTTGGAAATTTTTTTCCTCTTCAACTTTTCCCCTTAACAATGGACCTTTCTCTTCATTGCCTTCTGACTGAACTCCCTGCTAGTTTTGTCACATGAGAATAGCTTGGTCAAATTCAAGATGCCAGGTCCTCTGCAGAGTTACTCCTGGAAGGGGAGTAAAACTCATCTCTTGTCTTGAAGTCAGGCAGAAAAACACTTATCTGAGTGTTCTCAGACCCCTTTGTTTTTAATCTAGTGAGACTTCATAGTGAATTCTATCATTACAATTCTCTCTCACTGTTTTCAGGTAGGGAAAGAATGTGAATAAGATTCTTCTGGTAAGCTTCTTCTCAGCCAGGGGCATCAGGTATGATAGCAGCATAGAACATTACTGCATCACTCAGGCTGTGCATCCCATGGCCAGGACAAGCCCAAGTACATGTGGGGGCTTGAGGGAGACTGTCAGCTGAAAAGGTTCAGAGCCTCCTGTAGCACAATTTCCCAAGTGCTCCCAAGTTCAGTAGAGCTCTTTATTAGAGTCATCCTCCCTGTTTCTCCTCCTAAGCTGGCAAAGCACACCTGCCAAGACAAGCTGCTGCTGGCTGGAGCACTGAGGCCAGGAAGGGTTGGAGCAGCTGCCATGGTTGTGCAAGGCTCTGGGCCATGCCCAGAGCAGCAGCAGGGAAGCAGCACCAGGCTGACCCACAGTGCCAAGCCTGGGGGCCAGTAGAGCATCCCCAGCTGGTGGCTGCAGCCCACAGCAGGCTCTGCTTCCTGTGCTATGGGCCTGCTTGGTCATCGTTTTCTTCCCCCTTAGTTCTGTTAATTTAATACAGAAGATGGCATTTTGGCTGAAAATTGATAGTTTTTAACATTGGTTTCAATGTGGCAAGAATTTCATCCAAACCCTCCATGCCTCAGCGAGGACAATAACACAAAGAACACTGTTTTGGAAAGAGAAAGGCATCAAGTTTGCCAGCAGATTTGTTTATTGTGTTTGGGGCTTCATGACGTAGTCTCCCACCCACTCCTTTTTTAAATGTTACTTTGGTTTTTGAAAGTCATGTAACCTAAAATATAATGATTAAAAGTTTGTATGCTATTTCCAAAGCTGATTTTCATTCCCTAGGGAGTATTAATTCTGGTTTAATTTGTTTTTCATCTTCATTGTGCAACAAAACACAGTTTTGTTTTTAAAAGGAGGATCAAACTGATATGGGAGTATGCATACAAGTGTTGGCACGCATTTCATGAGGAGAGCTGCAACCCATGAACTTGGACTTCAAACAAAAAATGTGCAGAGTTCACATGAACTTGAATTTGCCCTTTATTTGTGACACCCATAAACATTTATGATGCTTTGTTTTTAATCCCAGTAAGCCTGTGTTGTTACTTGGGGTCTTTTAATAGTGTCTATTTATATTTTGAAATCACAACAACTGTGTTGTCTTCCCGTAAAGCCAAAGGTCAAAGGTCTGCTACAGCAAGTACTAACATATGAGAAAATCTTCACTCATATGAATAATCAAATTGATTTTAACAGGAATGTGTTTTTAGGGTCAGGCTCCCAATATTTTGACATACTTCTTGAAATGTTCTGTGGATAGGAGTCATTGACTTTCATATGGTGATAAAATGCTCTAAACACACAAATAACTCCCCTCCAAAAGATAGGAATATGTTTGGTTTATCAAGTTTTAACAGTTACAGTTTTACTTGCTAGCTTTCTTTTCCTGAATAGAAGTAGTGTTGGAGGAGAGCTTGGAAGTGGTAAAATAGAATTAGTGTTAATGATTCCCATAAGTTAATGTATTTGACATTCCTCTCCCTTCCCAAGTGAATCTTTGTGTAACTACAAGTTTGGAGATCTCAGTGTATTTTTTTGCCTTTATTTCCTGGTAAAGAATGATGGAACTAATTACCATCACAACAGTGATGAACTGCATTTAGTAATTTATGTTGTGTACAGATCATTGCTATGATGAAATAGACAAATGTGCATAGGAGAACACTCTTTTTAATCATAAGAACTATAAAAATTCATGCTTTATACAACAAATACTATTCTATTTTTAAGACTATACCTAGCTGTAGTGTTTCTGTAATGCATGTGCTGTAAAAATAAATGAGACACACAAATATAGCCCTGTAGTTATTCAGGATAAGCAGCTTGCCTTATAAAGAGAATATCTTAGCTGTCTGTTGGGATGCTAGAGTGAGACTTGGAAAGTTTTTATAAATAATTTTTCTGTTGTTTGCACAGATTCCAACTGTGTTAGAATGCAATTCCTGCAAAAATTTGTCTCAGAAAATTAGGTCAGAAACAAATTGGTTTTCTGGTTTTTATTGGAATATATTCAAAGGTTTTCCATGTTGCATGCTCAACCTTGTTATCAAAATACATATGCTATACCAGTGACTTCTACTGTTAAATGAGGGAGAACCTTTACATATGTTTATTCTTCCCATAAAGGTGGAAAAATTTTGGAAAAGTGTAGATGAAAATCTATGAACATCAATATCTTTTAAATTTTTAAACATAGATGAGCTGTTTTCTTCATATCACCTTAAGTAATAATGCCACAAAACTAGAAAAGGATCTGCAGTCTGGGTGTCATAACCTCCCTGATAGTAAAAGGAACAATTCTTCCATTAACATGGAGTTATGAGCATGGTCCATCCAATGATACGCAATGTCATTTAAGACATTCCATCATTCCCTGCTTGAGCACTCTGCTCTAGTCTCATGAGGTACCCAGGAAGAAACAATGATAGCCAAGGCATTAAAATGTAATCAAGATATGCAAATTCATATCTGAATGTGATTTGCTTGGAAAGAGAAATTAATCTAGGCATGGTCAAATAAACAGTGTGTAATACGGATAATTAATCACCAAATTAGCAGCTGTAGTCCCATGAGAAGATTATGCAAATTAAAAAGGCCCCCATCTACAGTCACAATTAGAATACTTAATACCAAACTCTAAACAAAACAAAGCCCCTGGGAGCATCACAAAACAAGCAAATCAAACTTAGTGGGTCATCTTCCAAATTTCACAGAGAGATTTTCTAAACGCTTTCTTTTCCCTGCTTTACAGAAACGGATTCATTTTCCCACTGACATACCAGGCTCATTGAATAACCTGCATCCTTGAAGCACCACTAGTGTTGCTTTACACAAGACTAAACTTCCATTCATACAGTCCAAATCAGCAGCTAAAAGAGGAGGGCACTAGAGGGTAAATCCTCATCCTAGGGGCCCAGTCCATGTAAAACAGCAATGGGTACTGCAGAGGTATGTTAGGTGTCTTCTCAACATGTAAAAGTTTTCCCCAGCAATTTCACTTGCTGCTTTGCACTTGTGTTTCAATAACAGATCAGTCAAATCTCTTTTTGTTTTATCTCTCTCAACATAGTATTTTCCCCAAATTTGTAATATGTTCTGAAAAGATTTGTTCTACCTCCTCTGAAAACCTAATCCACACATTTGCTTTTCACTGGTTAATCCAAGACAGTGACACCAAGGATGCTTCATACAGATTAGGCTGGGGTGTGAGACTACTTGGCCCATAGCAGCACATAGTCTCCCCTGAGGCTGTACATTGCACTTAAACCATGGCCCAACCTAGAATACATAAAACATTGTCCAACTACGAAGCCTGAGTGAACAGAGCTATTCAGCACTTCAAGCACAGCTTACTAAAGACACCTGAGTAGTGCAGATAAATTCATGTTAACACTGACTCAACCCAAAGTGAAATATGTTGACTTTTCTGAATACAAGCTTTAGAAATTTTTAATGAAAAATTGTAATATACTCACTCTTGTCTTCATTTATGGTGAAAGCAATTGTTCAAATAAGAAACTTGGCAAGGGTCCCGACTTCCATCTCCTGATGAGCTCCATGTCACTAGTTCCAAGGGAACAGCCTGTTTTGGGAAGGAATTTTGTACAATGCCAGCACAGGAATTTTGTACAACACTCTTTTCCTTGTCCTGAGCCAAGAAAGGCAGACCTTCTCACTTCAAGTCACTGGTTTCCTCTCAACATAAGCATTTATGGGTGGAAGATACCTTTGAAAACACAGCGTTGGGATTGTCTACCTTAAGGCAGCCTTGTCCAAATCTGTCACTGAGAGTGAGCAGAAGTCAACTTTGTAAGAAAGAGGACTTTGCTTCTCTTCTGAAATGTCTTTCTCAGTCTTCTGATGCTGTGGGGCATGACTGGCATCTAGATGCTCTCTGTCTTCAGAACAAATGTCACTCGTTTTATTTAATTTAAAGTTTTAATTCCTTCTGGTGAATGATGCTTTTGGTAAGATTTTCAATAACTTATTTATAGAACTAAATAATGCTCGTGTTTTAAGGCTCTTAAAGCTGCAGAGTAACAATTGCTTTTCATGTACTATAGCCTATCCTTCCCCCAGGCAATTTGCTGACACACTGCATACAGTAGTTTCATGTTGTCTTATCAATGCAATGAAGTTTGCTTCTTGCAAACTACGGCATCAACTTTCTCACTAATGTAGATTTCATCTTTGATCCTGAGCAAATGTGAATCAGGAATGTCAAAGGGGACATTCAGCCACACTAGAAGAACAGAATCACAGAAATTAAATAAATGTTGGTCTTCACTGATGTTTAGCCCCAACCACGAGGTCATTTCTCAGCAGTCCATGTGACATGAATTGATCCCACACCAATGCTTCCAGCATTGCCTTGTGTGTTTTGAAAGTGCAACACCAAAGTATACTCAAGGTTTCCCCATGCTGTGTCAAGCAAAGCATTCTGGAAAATGAGGGGTGTGCTGCTTGTGTCTTGTATGCTGTGGAGAAATTGCAGAAAATGCAGGGAAAATGAAGTGTTGGACTGCAGCTGGCAAATTTCTTGTGCTTTCATAAACTTAAAGCTGTGATGTGTTTTTAGATGCTGAACAAGATGTAAGACAAACAGAAGAAATTAAGCCATCAGCTTCATCCCTGGTAGTTCACTGGGCTGAACTGTGCCTGGGGATTAAAGTACAGATGGCTGATGACTATGGGCTGGAGGACTATTTAAAAAGGTCTTAAAAGGTCACAATCAACTGTGGATCAGACCATAGGGGTATGGCAAGGTTTAGCAGCCCCATTTGTGAGCAGCTACACTGAAATGGCAAAAGCCATTTGCTCAGTAGGGTTATCACCCTTTGTGGGTAAGGTACAATGCAAATTCATTTCCCCTGAGATGGAAAATTCAGCAACTGCTGAAGCTGCAGGTTTATGAGGCAATAGAAACCACTCTCAACTAAATTGTAACACAACTCCTGGCCTCTACCAGTCCCACTGAGTTTCCTTATACCTGGATGACCTGTTGTGAACACAGTTGTATGCTGTCCAAGGCTGGCTTTTGAAACTGGTAATTTCAGAGAGGGAGTGCCAGGGAGTCCTGACAGAAGCACTCCCTCAACCATCCATCTAATATGACAGTCCTGGGACAGTTAATCAAACAATGCCCTTTCCTCAGCATTCCTGCAACTAACCTATTCCTGTCACATGCTAACAATTACACTCTTAACTATAAAGGTACAGCCCAACTATGTTATGGGCCAAGTCCTGTCCTGTGTTTTTCCTGGTTTAAATCTGGAGGAACCCTTGTAAGTGAGTCTACCCTGCCAATGAGAAAGGGAACCACTAATGTGTTGGTTATACAAAAACCAGGGACTGATAAAACTGAATTGCTACCTTTTATATAACTCTTTTTTATAGTTCAGTGAAATGTAACTCCAAATGAAATAAGAAACCTGCAATAAAGACACAAGGGAACAAACAAAGTACATTAATGGCTAAGACAATAATATTGACAGCATTTTCTTAAATTATTACTCGGAAGATAATGCCATCCAGCATATCTGAGCAGTGTTTTGAGGGAAAATTACTCTCTCCAAGGAGACATTTTAATTAAGATAGAATTGTTAGATTGCAATGAAATTCTTGGATTGACAGTCTTTGTTATAGTATTGTTTTTCTACTAACAGTGTATACAAGTTTTAAAAAGTCAACCAGTACTTATTTATGTGAAGAATCCACTACTTTTTCAGAAGTGCAGAGGTAGGATTTAAATGTTTGGTTTATATTTTGTATATCATGAACACCAGCAGGAATGGCAACACACCAAGAGGAACACCCTTTCAAGCAGCGTGGTTACTAAGCCTTGTTACTAATACACATCAACCATTTTCATTCTTCAAGTGCTCACATTTTGCAGTAATGAAGCATCAATGCTTAAAGGAAAAGATTGGACCTGATGTCGTATCAAGAAACTAATTTAATGGGAAATTGGATAGTGACAAAGTGATGATGATTTATTTTTAATAGCAGATGCCTCATTAGTTATGATTTATTTAGATGACCTTCCCAGTCCTATGGTATTTTCTCCTCTGGTATTTACCTCCTCTCTGCATCCCACCCCCTCCAAAATCTTGCACACTCCAAAAAGAAGAGAAGTAAATTCTGCTGATCAGATGCTTGATCCCGTGGGCTACACTTCTGTTGGTTAGATCCATTAATTTCCATGGTCCTTCTCATATGTGGAACAAGCATAAAAGAGAGCCCAGATCATTATTGCAAATCACTATGTATCCCTCATAGGATGTTATTATGAAGTAACCTGAGGCAAAAAAAAAAAAAAAAAAAAAAAAAAAAAAAAAAAAAAAAAA
>VZRH01002546.1:1194467-1210305 GCA_013397555.1 Urocynchramus pylzowi
TTTTTTGCTGTGGAGCCATTGATGATAGCATCTCTTACTTTCCCTGGGGTACTGGTTCAACAGGTTTCACTGTTTATCAGCAGCCCTTTTTCTCTGATCGCCCCAGGTTGCTGACTAAATAGCTCAGGACTCACCTTTGTCACTGAAGAAACACACATCAACAGCAAAATTGGAGTGCACCTCCCAAGCAGGAGCAGCATTTAAAGCAGAGCTGCATGGATTTTCTGCAGGAACAGCAGCCTTTCCCATCCCTGATCCCCCCAGCAAGGTCTCTTGCTGCAAGAAAAGTGCCACAGCACTCACAGAAGAGAAGGACTTTGCAGAGATATTTCCTGTCCTTCACAGATAAAGCTACCCCAGTTATTCTGGGTGCTGCAAAAAATGTCCACTGGTTTCTCCATATGGATCCCTCTGTCCTTTATTTCTCAGCTACTGCTTATTAAATCTTGGTGCACAACAGTAGTTCCAGAGCTCCAATCCTTGCAGTTTTTCCGTTGCAATAGAAATATAGAAATGTTTAATGTAATTTTGTTGTTTTGGTCAAGGTATTGAAAGTATAATGCATATAAGAAAATGACTTTTCCAATGTGCATTTTTTCCAAGGACTTTATGTTAAAACAAAACATGAACTATCTTCTGGTAATTTAATAAGAAATAGATGTAAATTTTCAAAATATTAAAAATAATCATACAATTCTTTATCACTATAGAAAATGGGAATATATTTATGAAACACAGGAAAAGGAAATGTTTGATATCACTGGCTCTAGCTTTGAAAAAAAATCCATCAGTATAATATAAAACCAGCCATGCCAGATTTGAAAGCCAAATTAGTTTGCTGAGCATGCTGAACATTAACTATTAACACCATTTTTTTCCTACCTAAAGCCACTTTTCTTGCAAATGGCAAAACCATTAGTTAGCTGCCAAACTATATTTTCCACTTAATTTCAATGTTGAAGAATCTAGACATGGCAAAATTTGGGTTATCAGTAAATGTGAGGAAAACAAAAACTCAAGGTTCTCATGTAATTTTTTTTTTCTGTGAACTCCATAAACTTTTCTAATTTGAATAATTATAAGCTTCACAGGGCTGACAAGGTTCATACAGGTAAATCACTGTGTTATCTGCTGCATCTGTGATCAGTTGAAGCCTTAAAGGCACAGAACTGAACATCAACTTTCTATCCATTCTCCCATTCTGTAAATCATTGATTTGTGTAGTTTCATGCAGAGATAATATTGAAGAAAATAGTTGTGATGGAAAATAACCAGAGATACCACAATGAGTTAAAATTTCAAACCCAGAAGATTCAGTAAGAGCTCTAGTTGGCAATTTCCTCCTACTTGATCTTTATATTAAAAGCCAGGGCAATTTTTGAACGTGTCTTTATTAATTCATCTGCCTCTCACAGCATGGCTGTGTGGATATGATTGTCTATCTTACAAAGTTATCAAGCAGTCTTTTCAGCTGTACATATTAGAAAGCTCAATTTATTATCTCAAAATATGGCATCTGTCCATCCTCTAAAGAACCTTGAAGAGAGCATAGGACTCAGCAGCCAAAAGGCAGACTTCAGGATGAGTTTTTGATGGTCAGGAGACAAAAACAGCCCCAGATTTTCTGGAGCTCAAACTGATTTTATGATTATTTAATCTTTTGCCTAAAAGTAGTAGATAAAAAACATTATCTCATTTTAGGTCTTTCTGAGAGGACTACTAGAAAAAATAGATGGGTAGGAACCTGAGGAATTTGTGCTATATACAAGAAATGTCACATTGACTGGAAGAATGCATCTGCAAAGCCCAGGGCAGAAATTATAATGTCTGAGTGCATGTTTTCTCAAAACATGTTAGCAAGCTATTGATTGGAACAGCTCTAAAACTTCATGGAAACAGTGGGAGGACTCCCAGTGATTTCAGAAGGCTGTGGCTTTCACTTCTGTATGTGCATATGCATATTTCATTCCAACCAAGCAAATCCACAGAGATCAGCACTTGCCTCAGAAGGCCCTGCTGAATGTGTGCTGTTTAGCAGAGTGGGCCCAGCAGCAATTTGGACACACTCTGAATCTTCAGAAAGGGATCTCAGTTCCAGCTCCAGCTACACACTGCACTGAGCAATGGGTGATGGCATGGGGCTGTCTCCTTGGCTCTTTCTAAAGGAACTGAAATGGTTGTGACAGGGCTTCCCAGACCCAAGATAGCCAGAAATGCTGAATTACAATATTAGCAGATCTGCTGAGGTTCTGCAATTTTTGTCCAAATGACTTTTGCCAATTCTTAAGCATTTTGTTAGATCCTGCAGAAAAACCAATTGGATCTAGGAGGCTCAGTAGGGAAAGCGAAAAATTTTGCCTACAAATCCTTTTTCTGAAACTTTTCATGTCAAGTTATTGCTCAGAAGAAAGATTTGACACTGAGCCAGCTGTGGGAAGAAATCCACTATTTCTGAGATTTCTATAGCATCTGGAGGAAGCCAGAAGTACCTACAGAGAGGATCTGTTCCCTTAGGGAGGGTACATAACACAAAGCAAGCAAAACAGATATATTTCAGGGTGGACAGTTCATTCTCCTCAGGCACTAACATATATCAGCCAACATTCTTCCAGTTTGGAGAAATATTTGTATTTTAATTTTAGACCTTATCCAAAGCCTTACAGGTGCTTTCCAGATCTGAATGGATAAATGCAATGTAAGCCTTATATCCACTTTAATATATCTAGATCCAAGCATAGGGCAGGATTTTATTTCTAGGTCCAGATGTTCATTTCTTTGTGTCTAAATCATGTGGGTTCTTCTCAGGTAGCAATAATTTTGTCAAGAAATATGATACCTCAGATCAACCAGTCAGGAGGTCGATTTTCTGTATAGTCTAATTAAAATGAGTCTGTCAAGAGCACCAAATGTATTTTCAGCTTGCTAGGAAGGATTAACTGTTCTTTAATAGAAAACACAAATGTACTAGGCAGGAATGACAGAATAAAAAAGAAGGAATATCAATTGTCTCTCTGCCCAACATCAGCTTTCTGTCAAGCCAACAATTTTTCAGTAGCTTCCTGCAATGCAATAGCCACTACTTTTCTCATTCAAATTTCAAAAGAAATCTTATTTTCACTTTGCTGGGAGGCTTGGCAAGGCGTGTGTCCTTTTGTCTCTCTCACGCTGTACTACAAACAATTCCTCCCACCTTGGCACACTCAGGTGCAGATTGCTCTGCTTTTTGGCAGCTATTTGTGAACTGGGACACAGGACAAAGTAAATGGGAGGTCATCTCTTGCCACTGTGTATTGTCTACTGCAGCACTTACTGAACAAACCAATATGAGGGATACCCTAGAGACAAATTTATTGAAATGCTTTTTTCCTTCTTTTTTTCTTGAGTGTGAAACAATGAGGCATCTGAAAATTAAGAAGAAAATGTTTATTTATTATTTCTACTATTTCTCTTTACTATTTATATTGTGATACTTGAATACCAGGAATGGAAAGTATCATTGACCACTTGATCCATTATTATTCCCTTCTTTATCATGTGCTGGAAGTACACAATACTTGTTTTGGCAGGCATTTTGGGGTAGTGACACCCATATTCATGGTCAGGATTGTAACTTCCCACTCTTCTTGTCAATGTATGAACATTCAAGCAACAAATTTCCCTTCCTAGTGCATGTTTCTTTGGTAGTAAGATAAAGCAATACAGCATTTGCTGATTAGAGTCATAAGAGGGACTACTGGAGGTCATCTGGTCCAGTCCCTCACCTGGAGAAGGGCCTTGCCATTAAACTGTATCTCTCAGGGTCTTGTCCTTTTAACTTAAAACTACTGGATCACCATAAGATTTTCCATTTTGCTTTATTTCCCCATCATATTGAAGAGATTGTAGAAAAAGTCTCTGGAAACTTATTTAGTGATGCTTTTAAGAGCATGAATGGGGTGGTCTTACACTTGTTAGAGGATAGAAGTGTGTTTCCATATTCCCTTCCTCACACAGTTTGGTCAACAGCCTTCACTCACTATCCCCTTCACTGTCATCAACATCTGGGACAAGAGCAGGTATAGACATGGAAAAAGGAAAATCAGTTTATGATTATTACAGTTTTGTCTTCAAAATCCTCTTCTGTTCTTGCAATCACTCTGATTTGCCATATGGCCAGGTTTAAGTGGAAATGTAGTCATTTTAAATTTTCTTTCAGACAGGCTTACCAACAATTTATTCCGTCTTTCTATGGATGGCATTTTCATTTGAAGTTTTTTTTCCAATGCTAACTTTCCTGTTGAAGTCCCCTGTGTTTACATCAGCTGTTCCCATTCAAGATTGGCAAGGATCTGATTCACTGTTTCTTATTGTTTAAGACAACTGTTTCTTTTTTATCTTTCTGTTATACTGGAGTTCGTAGGAATACATGAGGGGTGTGTCTTGCAACAATCACCACAAACACATACCATAAACATACATCCCCAGACTGACCTTTGCATCCTGATTTTTTTTTTCTTTTTTCTTTTTTAACTTTCTATAGAATCAGAGATATCCAAAATCCAGATCAGGTTATGCAAGTATTAAGAATAGAATGGACATAAAACTTAGGCAGTTTAGCACTTTCCATTTTCAAAGCACTAACAAATTCTAAAATCTCTGCTTTTGGCACATCAAACATCAGGAATGCTGGGAAAGAGTTGTACCACTTGAGTGGTAGCAGATGGTGATGTTAAGTTTGCAGATCATACTGAGCTAGCAGTAAGCCTGGTGCCAGAAACATAGGGAAAGCAATACAGATCCAGCAGAGACAGTTCTGTTATCAGCTTGGCAGGTGAGTCATTGTATGACTGAGAGCAACCCAAAGGATGATTTCATTTATTCACGTCCCAGTTCTTCTGAAACAAGCAAAAAAAAAACCTTAGGAATAAGCATAATTTATAGTAACCCATTGAAGCCAAATGCATTTTTTGCATGTTAAATTTTTAACTATCAGCATATACATGTTCTTGCTCAAAACTATGTTTTTCCAATTTTGGAAGTGGCAACTAATTGTGATATGTTGGATGCTTTTAGAGCATGAACCTCTAGTTAGACTATGAGCCCAACAGTTGAGTACCAATTTCCATCTCTTCCTCATATATGTGAGGGCTCTTGTCTTTAGCCTTTGATTCTTCAACTTTCCCTCCGTACATCCAGTCACAGACCTAAACTTATTAGCTTCCTTTAAGAATATCAGATAAAGCAGCCTCAGAGTTGTAACAGTTTTCAGACACATGCAAGACATTCCATTACAATCAGCAGGACTTCCATTGGAACAGCTCAAAGGCAGGGGTTTATCCCAGGCAAAGATATTCTTGCCAGAGTCTTTAATATGGCTAATTTATAGATACTTCTATTGTTCTACAGTGATTTTAATAGTAACTAAACAGATATATGAAGAGCTTGTCTTTTTGCTAAGACAAAATTCTGAATTGGGGTTCCAGAAATACTGTTCTCTGTGAGCTCTCTCTGTGAACTAGAGATTAAAGAATTCTCAAAATCTAGTTTTAAGAACATGTATCTTTTAGAATGATTTTTGCAATTCACAGAAATGTAGCCTCTAGAAAACATATTGCAAGTCTGTAATTATGGAAACACCCATGGAACTCTTTGTGAATACTTTGGTATTCACAAGCATGAGCATGAGACAGGTATATACCACAAAAAGATACAGATGAAATAGAAGCCACACTGAAGGATGTAGACTGGTCTATGGCATCTTCTAGAACTATCATTTGCTCACATTTTTGTGCATTTCCAAAGATAGTACCAGGGATTAAGACAGGAGAGTTCCAAGACAGACATTTTTCATAGGATAATTTTTGGTAGGGTAATTTAGTCAGTGAGCAAGGTTAGGAAAAGGTATTAGTAACTTGAACATGTTAGCAGATCAGAGTACCCAGAAGATGCTTCAAAAAACCTAAGGTCCAAAACAGAAACTAAGGAAAAATCAATATATTTTTTCCTGTGTTACTCAGAACTGCTTTAGTTTCAAAAGTCACAGTCCACCAAAACTCATATAACCTTTCTGCTCATTTAACTGGAAGTTGTAAGCTAGTAAAGTAGCTGGAGAGAAAGTGTTGGAAAAAGGTATGTAGGCATTTGAACCCTGCCTTGCATGTTCAGAGCATGGATTTGGTCTTTCAGCCCTGCATTTCAGTGCTCATATTTGTGTATGTCCATGTGGAAATCGGCCTCTGGATCAACATGAGTCAGGCACACACAGGCTTAGACACTGCTGCAATTCTGTCACAGTGTTCCAGTTTCATGCTGGCCAGGATACAGAGCAATCTCCCTTCAATGCAGGTACAGCCTCTAAAATACAAACTGTGTACAGGTAACCTCCTTGAATTTATGGGTGCATTAAGTTTTCCTGAAGTGTAACCATTATTGATGGCATACATACAGAAAGGTGTTTCTAAATAACTTCTTTCTAGATAGTAACTTAGTAGATAACTTAGTAGATAGTCAGGATTCATTTCTCAAACCTTTAAAAACATAAGTACAAGAACAATCAGAACTCTGCTCTTACAGTGGTGATGTAACCTGTAAAAAAATTGGCACAGTTTTTTGTAGCAAAGTTATCAGTGACCACAAACATAAGCAATTTTGCTGTAACTCCTGCAGATATTCTGTAAATATTAACCACTTTAGGCCACATGAAAGGAAAAAAATCCATTGCATAGTAATATAATAAAAAAGCAAATGTCTTCATATCATTAATGTAAGCTGGATCAACAGTGCAGACAAAATTGGAATTGAATGAACAGCTGGAATATGTATTGATATTGGTACTGCAGAGCATTTCTTTAGCAGAACCAGAGGCTTCAGTTTAAGACAGTATAATAAAAGGAAGATTGTTACCAATACCTCCATAAAAAGTCAGGCAATATGAACTTCATCTTTTTGGCAGGGGAATGGAAAGAAGAGAAGCATGCTGAACATATTAGAAGGTATAATCACCTGTAAGAGCAGAAACAGGAAAAATCTTGTGTCTACTTTCCTGAAAAAAAAAAAAATATATACTGGTTGTTTAAATAGCCTTATATGCTCTGCAACCCTATAACAAAAAACCTTATATATTTTTTTTCCTGCAGATTATATTTAAAATAGTTTCGTTTCTGCTAACCTTGTGTCTTCTAATGTATTTATATTCATTGTATTTGCTTTTTTTTCTCCATTGTCTTTGAATTTCATCTATATGAACTCTTAAAAATAATACCTGATTGTTGAAATGCTGTTCTCTTAATCTCCTAAAGTTAATTAGAATATTCAGTCTGAAAAATATAAAAATCCTAAAAGTTATTTCTTTCATAATTTTGGCCTGTGTGAGTGTTCTTTTTGAGATTTGGAATGAAATGGAACATTCCATAAAACATTTGTATTTAAACCTGCATATGGTTCTCAGTTTGACTCTTTGGCAAACACAGATTTCTCTTTTACAAAGTCCCCAATAGTTATTAGTTTACTTGTTTGTATTAAAGTTATCACTGTTGGTCATATGCTTCAACATGGGATTCTGATTTAATTACCAAACCTTCTATTTTTCTTACAATATTATTTACATTGATAGTCACAGGTAAGCCTTATTATAATGGTTTACTGAAATGCTTCTTTACAAAGACTGAGGGTGACATCAAATACCTCACCCTTCCCTGGATCATAAGCTGTTTTTACTCTTTCCTCTTCCAGTGGTGGGCCCACATTTTCTGTTATCATTTCTTTAAATCTGAAATTAAGATGAATAAATGAAATAAAAATGAACATATTTTGCACATATATCTAAAAGAAGTACTTGTCTTAGACAAATATACATACAATATTAACTTCAGTATTTTCAAAAGTTTCCTGAAAATCCTGGGCTTAGAGTTTGAAAAACAAAAGTAAGTTAAATTCAATTAGCAATATTAGAATATATTAGAAAAACTAATAAAAGAATGACTGTGCTGTCAGAGAATCTTCTTTTACATGTTATTGCCTAGTCACAATTTGGAATTAAATTCAATATTCAGTCTCAAGTACAAATGAATTCCCTAGTAAAATAATAATCCCTGGTGAGTAGGGTGCTACAAACAGAAGAGAAATCTGGGAAAAATAAAGCCAATAACAACTGAAATAATAGCCATATGTAGGTCAGGAACTGGAAATGCAGAGATTTTATATTACATTTGGTCTCTTCTAATAACCCCTTGTCAGATAGGAAATGCATCTAAATTCTTTTTACAAAATAATGAATTTTGCTTAAAATAGAAGGATGTATATGTGGGAGAAGTCTTCTAAAGATAGAACTAGTAATATTTCAGCACATTTATTTATCAGAAATGTTATTTGTGTCTTTTGGGGGTGTTAGTTGTTAAAAATATTCATTAATTAAAGAAGGTTCTTTTTCTGCAAACCATCTGGCTGCTCTTTTCCAGTCTGCCAATGAAGTCATGCTACAGAAATGGTGATATGACAGTTATTTCTTTGCCAACAGATGATACCCTCAAAATTAGATATTATGGCTTCACTGAGAAGTTCAGTCAGTAAGAAAGAGATTTATTCCAATATTTTGGATGTTTTCTCCACATATTTCTACTTATTTCTTTAAAAGCAAGCAGAGTACCAATTTTTTTCCATATATACCCACAAATGCTTTGCATTCTATGTGCATACAAGTCCCCCTAAAATTGTGACCACTTAAATGAAACTTTGAAAGGAAAGGAATCCGATCTGCAAAGAATTGTTGTATCCTCATCTCATTCATGTGTAGTTACATGGGGTTTACCCTATCTGTTACCCTGATCTGCTATTAATGCAAACTGTTAGGGTTTACTGTCACAGGGATACTTTATAAACAAGAAAATTAGGAGGTAATGCCAAAATCTTATCTGATTTATGTGTCAAAACTTGGGGTAGAACCGTTGGCTTTAACCCTATTCCAGCAGTAAAACAGTAACAGATTTGGGGTCTGCTCTGCTGCCTGTACAAACCATGTCACAAAATAAAGAAAAATTATACAGCTGATGGCTTTAAAAGTCTAGGCAAGGCAGCCTGCATGGAGGAACTGCCATTCAGGGGTAGCTTTTAGTACTCAAAATATGTTTGGTGAAGAGGGGCATCCAGAAGCCAGCTTGCAAACCATGAGGAGAGATGTCTGTGGGGCAGCTGTCATTGCTCCTTTCCATATACTTTGCAAAAATTAGGTCCCCTGAGACATTTCAAGATAATATTTTGTTTATTTTAAAGAGTTTACTGTGAAGTCTGTTACACACTCTGTTTCATCTGACAGCACGAAGACAAATTTTAATGATGCATCTAAGACTTGTTTTGTTGAATTTCATGACCATGGCACACATCAGATGAATGTGTGGATCTGCCTCCTCTTCTTGTTCACAGGTCATTTCTACTGATGGTAGGAAACAGGCAGCAAAGATCAGCTGCAAGAAAGAGTTCAGGGTTTGAAATATTGATGATGCTTAGCTCCTTAAATTATAAAGCAGGGACACTTACATCTCAGTGCGTTTTATTTTTATTATTTTTGTGTTTGTATTTTAATTGTAGAAGCTTTTTTCATCCAAGTGCTTTTTTGATTGACATAAGAAGCATCATCTTTCCTGAGCAGGCTAACTGTTTTTTACTGCTGAGTAACTCAGATAAAATTTAATTAAGCCTTTGACCTGATGTCCCAGTTGCTTCTTGGCACAGTAGGAGTCTAGGCCACTTTGTTTCCTAGGAAACCAAAAAGAAAGTCCCTGTTACCATTTCAAATAATTTACATTTCCTTGATTTTTCACTGCAGAATGTCTTGCTATGGCAGCCATATTATTTTCTGTTGGTTATGTCTTGGGAGGTTATAATTAGTGCTCAAAGACAGGCATTTGCACTTCTAAGTCTTATTTAACATCCAAAGAAATGTTGCATGATTTTCTGGTTATATGGATACTTGATATATTTTTCTTTGCAATGTGCCTTTTCCCATTGAAACCTTTCTGGTATTTTACTGAATGACTCAATGATAAAGTTGAGTCAGTAGACATCATTAGGAATTTATATTCAAATCATCCAAATGGTTCAAAACCTGGGTAATTTATTTCCTGAGGTCGAATTATTCTGTGCTCTGTCTCTCTGAACCTCTGAGAAGGTTACTCTGATGCCTCTCAAGCTTTAGGTGAATGCTAAAGCAACTCAGCAGATTAATAACAAAAGTAGATTGCAGGGGTTTTTTCTGTGAGCTTTCTGGATCAAAACCACAGCTGTAGCAGGCAGCACTGCTGAATTCCTTGTGTGCCTTCAGTTGACATTAGCTGAATTTAGCTTTCTAGTGTCAAAATAACAGAGGGAATTTTTCCTGAGTGTCATCAATGGGTTAATTTATACTTTTTTTATGATCAGAATAAAATTAAAGCAATTAGAATAGACTATTTTGGATTTCTTTTTGATCACAGTGAGCTGGTTAGAGATTAAAAAAAAAGGAAAAAAAGAAAAAACAGCTCAAATTTTTCCCCAAGTCTGTGTACGACTGGTCACACCATGCAGCTTTAAATTAATACTATTCATCAAACGAATCTTCTTGTACAGCTGCATGTCCCTTATATAGATTAATATCCATTATAAATCTACATGCACATATTCAGAGGAAACAGCTCTACTACATGGAAGAGTAAAGCAACTGCCAGTGAAATGAATTTTAAAACCATTGCCTTTTAATGAATTTCAATTGTGACAACGATCAGAATATTTAACATCAGTAAATACTGTTCATATGGACTTTGATCTCTTCCAGAAAATCACATTCCTTTGATTAAAGGAGGTAAGAGAAGTCTTTATGTCTGGCTTTGTTGAAATAATTAGCCAAACCTTTATTGGCTCAAATGGGCCAGGGTCTCATGTTTTAATGTCAGGAAAAAAAGAACAAGTCCTCTTGAAGAACTGATCCATTAACTTTACAGTTATAGGAGGATGCCTTTCCTATTGCAATTCTATCAGAATAGCATTCAGTTAAAAGTTGGTGTTGTGAGAAGGGACTATCATTATTTGCTCAGTTTAACTCTGTGTATAATAGGCCAACTCTTTTATTTAACAGGTTAGGTGATGACATGTATGATGTCTTTTTACTTGTAGAAAGTCTTTAATCTCTTTTAGACAGATGTATAACAAAGAAGACCTCTGTCTTTCTACACACACTAGAAAAAAGCAGTATATAACCTTGCTCAATAACCTTGAAGTTGTGGATGGCCCATCCCTGAAAGTGCTCAAGGCCAGGTTGGGTGGGGTTTTGAGCAACCTGTCATACCCTGCCCTCAACAGAGGGTTTGGAATAAGATGACCTCTAAGGATCCTTCTAACCAAACCATTCTTTGATGGATGGATGGATGGATGGATGGATGGATGGATGGATGGATGGATGGATTGATTGATTATTCTCTTTCATGACTAATGACTTCAGATGGTTCTACAATGGAATTGACTGTACATCTGAGAGTGGAGACTCTGCCTCAATGTTTTGAATTTGCTGCGGTACTTGAAAGGGAGTTGGTAGGAAGGGAATCCTTATGTAGCTATTTTTCTTGAGAGCTGATTTATCTTTCATGTTACTGTACTAATGGTCTTAGGCAACTAGCAGATGTTTTTGTACATCAGTGAAAAGACCATAATGAATGGGACAACTGCTGGCATCCAAATTTATGGTTTGTGTTCTCAGACATTTTCTTTCCACTGTGGAAGTGTCTCCCTGTTCCCTCCACTGCTGTAAACTGTGTTGGCTCCTAAAATAACTTTAAAATAACCAGTATTATTGTAGTTCTCATCTACTGCTATAAATACATCATTCTGGGAAATATATTCATGTGATTTACCAATGCCGTGAAATCTAGGATCTTATGAAATCTCAGCTTACTTTTCCTTGTATGGTTTAAAATACTCTCGGCACATTCTGTTTAAGGATAATTTAATTTGAGGGGAAAAAAGATTTCACAAGTGTATTCTTTGGCCAGTATCTATATTAGCTTTTCTTTGCTAATTATACGTAAAATCTGCAGATGCTGTGATTTTTAATCTTGCGATATTTTTAGCTACTATGGATTTCTTCCCCTCCACCCTGAGCACCCAACTGATGTTATATATCCTAAAGCTATATAGTCTCCTATTTATATTTTGTGGTTTTGGAGATAAGTGGGGATGGGATGTTTTGTCTTGGTGCTGAGCCTTGCAGCCCCAAACACTTACTCAAGGTTTGTCTGCTTCTGCTGCTGTCTAACCTCAAGTTGAAGCTTGAATGTGAAGCAAGATTTAAAAGCTTCATCATCTTCTTCTATCCCCCAAACACACAAACATCTTCAGTGCAGTTATTAAAAAACCCACAGCCCTTCATCTGCTGTTAAAGAATCATTTTCTGCCCATGTCAACAATAAGAGAAGTGTAGAAAGAAGAGTGAAAGGCTCTGTCTCAAAATTGGCTTATGGATTTGTAAAACAGTTTCATGAAATTATTCTTAATATTTCACATTATGTATGATGAGTATTTATGAAAACTTTTCCAAGCTTCTCTTTCTCCAGAAATGCACATATTGAGTAAACATTGGTTTCATTTTTTAAAAGTTATTATTATAAAAGCACGTTGAAAAAGAATCCTGCAGCTGTTACCTTTTATGAAAAATGTATAGCAATAGTTGGTGATATATTCTCTCACAAAATGCTTACATTTTTAGACACTTGTAATTTTGTCATTAAAGTGAATAAACCAGATATTTAGAGGGTTGAGGGGTTTTTTATTATTATTTATTTCTGTTTATTTTTTTCCCTTCCAATTGCATGAACATCTTCCAAGTTCTGGGATGCCAGGAAAAAAGATTTTGAATTTTGGTGAGAAATGAAACAGAAGTAAACATGGATTGGAATCAGTATGATTTTGTTCAATGTCAACAGCGACTAAAACTGCCTTCCAAATCACTGATGCTCTGTGGGTCTGTTTTCCTTAAATTAATTTCAGCTTTTTGAAGATCATTAATTTAAATTGCGTGTCATATAGCTAGTGACTCCTTCATCTAATTCACATCACCATTTCCAGAGCAACCTGATGATGCATGTTGTGGATGAATTCACATTTCAAGGCCACATTTCATATCCTATTCATTTCATTTTATTATTCCTACTCTTTTTACAACAAAGGAATAATTAATGTTTCAATGCTACTAAATCTAAAAAGAGGAGACAGTTAGTTTAATTTCAACCTCTGTAAGTAGTCTTGGTTTTAAGCACTACTTCAGAGCCACTGACTGAGCACATTTCATCTTCCATTCCAATTGAAGCCAGTGAAATAAGATACCTAGCATTTGTAAAGTCAGTTAAATGCAGCAAGTGTGGTATATAAAAGTATAATAACTATTTCCCTCTCATTTCCCTAGTTCTATATTTGTATAAAGGTTGTGGCAGATGGGAGGATGGAAAGCCAGAGCTCAGAAACAATAACTGTAAGGAAGAGAAGAAACAGCACAGACACTGTCTGCTCTCAGGGAGGTGAAGTTAAGAATTCATACTCTCTTAGGCAATGCAGTTCCAGAGGTGAAGGGTTTCAAAACTCTCAGATCTGTTTTGAATCCTCCTCCACTCTCAGGAGGCTTATACAGAAACACAACCCCCGTGTTTCACATTTATTTAGTTAATCGTCTCTTCTTGTCATAGATGAACTTGAGATGAAATCCTGGCCTGAGTGAAGTCAGTGAAATATTTCCTGGCAGCTGCACGGAACAGAGTGACACTGTATATTCAGCACGCCCTTTCTGTTGCTTTCCTCCCTATATCTTCAGCACTATCAAAATGTAAATATTTTCCTCTCTTTAATGACTGTAACTTCCTGGTAGAAGTTGTATAACAGTGTTTGTGCAAAACCATTCCATAACAAAATGTAACACACAGTTTCTGAGACCAAGATCTCAAAGGTATCTATCAGGAGATGTGAAGATATATTGTTACTTTAGAAAGGCCTCATTTGAATGACAAGAAGAAACTTTTTATGGTGGTCTGTCTAACCTATTGAGCTACTGTGTTTAAATTTGCACAAAAGTAGTTTAAATTCGTGAAGGATTTGGATCAGAACTGTCCTGAAGGCTAAGGCCTCCATGTATGACTGGTATAAAAGAAGGGGAAGAGGACATGCTAATAATGGTTGGAAGGGCATACTGGACTATTGGAGGTGTGAGATACCACATTTCCCTAAATCCCACCTTCTGCTGGGATTGGGAATAGAATATATATCTCTTGGGAATATATATCTAACTGTCCTGTTCTCAGGCAGAGCAACCTGCTTCCTGCAGCTGCCACACTAATAACTGCAGCCTGCTCAAACCAAAAAATTTTTTCCCTCAGAAGAGATCCTATTTGCACTGAATAAAACACTACTGGTTAGAGGCTGAGGTTAAAAGAAGCAAGTCTGAATGACTTGACCTATCTCCATCTTCGTGATATCTGGGTCAGGGTTTTCCTAGCTGTCAAATAATTTGAGGGTTTTAGGGTTTTGGTTGGCTTTTGGAGGGTTTTTTTTTTTTTCCTTTTTCATGGTTATATTTCAATTTAAACAAGGGAGTAATGTTCAGATTAAAGTTCTTGTCCACTCCAGTTGTTCACTATGCATATGCTGGTCTTTGTCTAACATCTAAAGTCTATATACATTCTAGTAGAAATTAGGCTATGATTCTTATATCAGTCAAAACATTAGTAAAGAATTAAAGTTTTCAGTTCCCAGGGAGGATCACCGAATAATATTAGGCCACTCATGGCCTATCACTATCTGATATGCTGAGGATTAGGGAAAACTCAAAATTCAGGCTTTTTCAGATAAGGCAGGCTACTTTGTGGAACAGTAGCTTCTTTATTTCTGTGAAAAAATGAATTAAATGTATTGCTTTAATCATAGACAGAAGAAGGGCTAGTGTACAAAGCCCTCAAAAATTCATCAGAATGAGGGCAAAATGTGATATTTCCTATCTAGTCAGCTGAACAGCAGC
The DNA here is from genome assembly GCA_013397555.1 of Urocynchramus pylzowi. Lineage (NCBI taxonomy): Eukaryota > Metazoa > Chordata > Aves > Passeriformes > Fringillidae > Urocynchramus > Urocynchramus pylzowi. Next base: position 1,209,469 of record VZRH01002546.1, read on the forward strand.
CAGAGAGATAGCAACAGCTTCACTCCTGTATCCTCTTCTGCCTTATTTTATTCTTTTTTTCTGTTTTGGTTAGCTAGCCTGTAGGAACATAATCTCTTTAAATCTAGAAAAGGAAACCCTGCAATAATCTGCTATAACCCCATGAAGTTACCCCTTTTCTTCTTTAATATAACACTGAAAAATGTGACATGTGATTGTTGTCCTGCAAAAAGGCAAATCTAGGGACAGAAAGGGGCATAAAGCAGAAATTTTCAACAAAGAAAAAAATCAAACAGCATAAAATCAAGAGGCATTGAAGTTCTCTATTCCATCTACCTGAACTGTGGCAAGATCATCTATATCTAAGGTAAATATGAAAAAATCTTTGATTATTTTGCTCTCAAAGACTGACTGACAGTAACTAGGAAGCCTGGCAGAATTCTCTCATGTTGTAAATTTGGATTTTCAAAAAACTTAATTTTTCAAAATATTGTCCTTTTCTTAGTTTTGTTCTGCTGAAATCAGCACTAAAGGTCATATTAACCACTGTGAGACAGAGCTAAGCAAACCCTTACCTCTCCTAGAAATCCCTTTTACAACCCTTAGCATCCTGAAACAGTAATGGATAGAAGCCAATCATAGAACAGTGCATTGGAAAGGAGGACACTTTGAGGACTGGGAGACACAACTGAGGCCTTCTTTTCCACCACAAAAAACCAAAAGAAACCAAACCAAACCAAACCAAAAAAACCCAAAAAAAACAACAAAAAAAAAAAAAAAAAAAAAAAAAAAAAAAAAAAAAACACCCCAAAAAAACAAAAAAAACCCCAAAAAAAAAAAAAAAAAAAAAACACAAAA
>VZRH01002546.1:1210463-1224116 GCA_013397555.1 Urocynchramus pylzowi
CCACAAAACAAACAAACAAACAAACAAACAAAAACCTCTGCATGTCTAGCAGTACCATCTTCCCTGTAAGGAAAATACCCAAGTGCATATTCTGGCAGAAGGCTCTCTGAGGTCAGCTGAGATCTGATTCATTACAAACTGATTATGAGCTTCAGGATTTTACCTGTTGATCCTGATCACCCGTTTAGGTAATACACGGAGCCACACTGCTGCAGAGTTGGATTGGCAGGAAGAAAGGCAAATATTGTCTCTGATGCAGTCAATTTCATTTGCATGTTTCCATGGGTGCCATTACTTTGACCAATATTACACTTAAATCCTGTAAAAAACAATATTCTCCAAGAGAGCTAATATTTCATATGAAGTCTATTACACCTGATACCTTTGCACTTCCTTACATTGGAATCTCTCTAACTTGGTTCCCTTGCCAAAGGGTTTTCAACTTCTTTGTTTCCTGCTGAAGCCTGTCAAGGACAGCACTTGGCCTACTTGCCTGCCAATAAGTTTTGTCCCTGGTCTGGTATCCCTGACAAATAAAATCTACTTGTGTTTATGGCAAAAGAAGGAGAAATACACACCTCTTTCTCTGTCTTTTTGTTTGAATGGTATGTTCCTCATACATAGAAGTTATGGCAGGAAGTGAAGACATCCACTAATAGAGGAGGATTTCCAGCTGTTGGCACTACAGGTCTCTTCTTATAAAGAAGAAAAAAAACCCTGATCACTAACGGGATTGAGCTATTCATACTTCTTTTTAACTTCCACTGAAGTTTTTCTGTCACCCCATGCTTCCCTGATAGTCTTTTCAATTTCACTTCTTTTTTTCTTTTCTTTTTTTTTTTTTTTTTTTTTTTTTTTTTTTTTTTTTTTTTGCTTAGTTATTCTTCAAGAGTAACTTTTTTTCTTAGGGCGATTTATTTCCTGTGATCCCATTACAAATTCAAATCAGTTGTTTCATGCTAGTTTGCCTTATTTTATGCCAAATTGCATATCTTAATTGTGATTGTGCAGTCAGTCATTTTAAATGGAATTGGGTGCCTTGTTCACTCCCTGGTTTACCAGGATTCACAAACCCTGAGATTTGTGGCAGGGAGCCTGGATCAGCTATCTGTACAGTTGTGCATGCTTAGGTTCAGGTCTTGGAAGGGTATATTTTCACACCAGAATTCACTGGTTGCCAAAGTATGTTGACTTTTAGCCTAGTCCTCTCCTGCTCAGGCCATTGGCAACTCAGAAACTCATGAAATGGCAAATGGAAGACAAACAGATTGTTATTTTAATATAATGCCAAGAAAGAATCCAAAGCAGCAGTATGGTGTTCTACAAATGGTAGAAAGAATCCAGAAAAGAAGGTGTGTGGCTTCCAGTGAAAGCACTGGTTGGAGAAGCCTTGGGGAAGGGGTGCAACCAACAGGACAATATGTTATGAAAGTTAGAAGGAGCTGTGCCAGGGGCAGCCTAATACTATATGCTAAGAGGAGCTTAAAGTCAAATCAAATTACTGCCCGGGGTGCTTTGATGGAGTCTGTATGGGTTCATCTGTGTGGAACACGAAATCTGTGCAGATGGAAAGCCAGGGCCTCAGCAGGGAGAGCACAGTGCTGGGTCTATATCATTGACAGCCCAAGGGGGACAGCAGCACTGACTGCAGTGTGCAGAGACAGATCAGGTCAAGGAGGCAGCAAGGGCAGAAAAGACAACTTTATTGGATTACTTCAACTACCCCCATCCTAACTGGGCAAATGTCACAGCATGAAGCAGAGTTGAAATGTTTAGGTTCTCTCTGTGGTTGCTGATGGAGTGCTCAAGAGGAAGTAGTATCCTTAGCTTGATGCAAAACTATATCCAGGGTCATGTTCAAAAATCTGCTTTTAAAAGTGCTGCTCTGTAACCATGGGCATGAGGTTCACAGGTCACTATCCCAGTGGGCTTCTCTACAGATCCCTGACAGCCACGCTCAGCTGCAAAGACAACCATGCCACGATGAGGGAGTTTGTTTAAAAGAAAAAGGAAAGCTAAAAGAGTATATCTTACTGGGCAGTACTAGAAGGACATGTCCCTGTTCAAGGAAGAAGCAGAGAAGTACTTGAAAGGGAGATCTAGAGCTGCTTCCCAGCCTAGCACCTAAGACAGCTGGTTTAGAGGAGCAGTGATAGGGCTGGCTGGCTGGAGAAGTGATACAGTCTACCAAAGCACTTGTGGCACTGAGAAGAGGCAGGTTGACTTCATGATCACTCCCAATCAAGAAAAGCTGATGGTCAAATGGGTCTAAAAGAAACCAGGTTGAAAGCAAACAAATTGATGTGGTTCTTCAGGCAACAGAGAGCCATTCAATCAACTTCCTCACCAAAGGGTTTTGTGGGTGCAAAAATGCCAACACAGTCCAACGGTAAACATGTCTTAGAAGAGAGAGATTGTTTGGGGGTTACCAAGCAGATAAATCATACTTGGCCCAGGAAACCTTAGCTGAAAGTGTCTAGAGATGGGAAAACTGTTAAGAAGAAATATCATATAAGTTTGCTCTATTTTTAGTCTTCTCTAGAAGATTATCTGTTTAGGATTACTGTTTTATTCCCCCAAGGTAGTTTTATTGTGCCAGGGGAAACATAAGAGTCCAGGAAGGCTCAAGGAAGAACCATCAAGCTGCAGGGAGAGCTTATCCTGTGCTATTTCAGCAGGGATGGTTATTATCAGAGATAGAATAGTGAGCTTGATGAAGATTTCACAAGGTCTACACAATTGCCTCAAACTAGCAAAGCAATTTATTTCCCAAGCCCAAAGCAATTTATTTCCCAAAGTGAAACTGGCAACAAACAAGTTTAACCCTGCAAGCATGAGAGAACAGCTATAACTATATGGAGCCACCTGCCCCTGTGGCTGCTGCCTGAGATCTGGTCAGGGCTGGCAGAGGCACTTTGGGGTGCCTGCAAGCACTGGCCAGCTCTTCACTCCTCAAACCCATGTTCTTGACACCTGCATGCTAAAAAGGGCAGGGAAATAGGCAAAGCAATAAGAGTGATGAAATTCATATAATTTTATAGGAAAAAAACCCACCTGTCTTTTTGATGAGTCCCCAGTTTCCATGGGATAGAAAAGCAGGAGGGAAGTGCCAACCAGCTGAATGTTAGTCATTGGGCAAACTTTCAGAAAGCAGAATTTCTGCAGCTTTAGCAAAGTACCAATCTCTGAATTCAGGGCTATAACATCAAAGACACTGATAGTCCTTCAAGAATAGATTTTCAGCTAGAGTACAAAAAATATGAAGACTGCTTCATGCTGTCTTTCAAGACAAATCAGATTTTTAAACCAAAATTATATGTAGATTACCTTAGATCTGCCTTGAATCAACATACATATCAGCATGCATTATCTGAGATCCATTTCTGCCTTTAAATAGAATATAACTTGATAATGTGAATAGCCACAGTCTTTCTCTTTTCCTGTATAATTTTTGACTAACCATATAAATATAGTCAGCATTAATTTGCATGCAACCTAAGAATCTTAGCACTTTTTTTGAAAGGATGAAATCAACAATTGTCTGTAGAAATTACTTTTTTGGCAACAGGCTGAGGGCATCAGTGTCCATGCTGCTGTTTTATATTCATCTTTAGAATTCTAAAGAAGTTTATAATTTTCTAGTAAGCTTAATAAGGGAGGCCAAAAGTACATAGAAAAGCTCTTTCTTCTTTTAAATTGAAACCTGTTGTGCTTTTCTGCAATGGATTATTTTACTGTCTTCAAATAGCAGACCACACACTAATTTTCTTTCTCAAAAAAAATCCCATCTCACATTGCATGGCCCAATGAAAAAAGCACTGAAAATGACTATCTGCTGCTTGTATATGTTACTTAACTGTTTTGTAAGAAAGCAGCCTGCATAAACACTTGACCTGTTGAATAATTTTTAGTATTGAGTGGAAAAATTGTATCTGATATTTATGAACTTCTAAGAGCTTGCTTCTTTATTAAGTTATAGACATTATCATTAAAAGTTATAGAAGAATTCAGCAATGAGGTTTAGCATGTTCTGTTGGTAATTATGTCATGAGCATAATTATCAAACTCAGTGATTGCACACATGTACATTCCCCTTTATGAGAGGACAAACATCAGTGTTTGGCCATATTTCATAACATTGTCTGTAGGGCTCATAAATTTTTTTTATTTTAATTTTTAGTCAATATTATTTTTAAGTAAAAAGGCCAATTACTGCAAATAATGCATGCCAATAATTGAACCTCTCAAGGAAAATACTTCATAATTACTTTACGCCTGAACTGAAGAGAAGACAAAGAAACAAAGCCCTAAATCTGTTTTATAGTACTTTAATCAGATGAAAGGATAACACCATGACCAAAAGCTCCTCTGTAGTCTTTATATTCCTAGCCTTCTTGGAAGCACTGGTAAAACTCACTATAAACTCAGTTGTGTTCCTGCCAAAATTGTGTGGGAGCAAATATGAGATTCAGTTGGAAATGGTCAAAGTTATACCAATTTGGCTTACTTTGTTATAAAGTGTAATGAATTCACGAAAGAAAAGAGGCCATCTTTTCCATCCATTTCAAAGAAAAAGCACATTTAGTTTTTGGTATACTTTCATATATCTCACTAGGATGAAATGAAATCCTGTGGAAATAAAGGGAAGAAATCTCACTAACTTCAAAGAATTTGGATTAAGTTTGTGGTTTGACATCAATGTAGATGTCAAAAAAAAATTCTGGCCATGAATAAAACGATGAAACAAAATGGATGTAGATTGAAAAGATAAATTTGTAAGGTCCAGATACTTTCCCAGTCACTCAACCTAATTAGAACCTTATTGTTGCATAGACACATTCATTTCTTCAAGACTACTCAAGCTGTTTACAGTACTCCACAGCAACAAAGACAGCAAAATCTCCAAATCAAATTAGCCCAGAGAAAAGAACCTGCATTTTTACTTTTATCAAATTAAGTTTCCATAAACATTGATATGAACAGTATATTGTTCTCAGGGATGCTGGCAGAAAAACAGAATGGGAGGAATAATCTTTTAGATGGACTGCCCTGTGACAATTTTACATAGGCAAATTTTGCACTACATGAATGAATGTGTAAACATAAACCCATCAATTTTTATTTAATAACAGTTCTTTCAAGGATGGAAGAGTGCATTCAAAGCTCATTTATTAGATCTTTCTTTCATCAAATTTCATTCAACACAAAAATTAAAATGCATATTTCTTAGTGAGAAAAATGCTGTCCTTTAGGGGTATACATCTTTAGTGAATTGAATTTCAAAACCAAGCATTTTTTTTGAAATCTAAATTTAACATTTTATTTCCATTTCATCTAACCATATTTACCAATTAAAATAAAAAATCCAAAAACTAAGGAAGTATTTTCTGGCTGAAGCAAGTTGTGAAACCCAAACCACCTCAATCTGACTAAAATAAGAACAACAAAAAAAAAAATGCAGCCAAAGGATTTTCATTGCTGCTTATTTCACACAACCGACTTGAAAGCACTTTATGCTAGAACCCCTGAGGACTAGATAGGATTTAAGAGACTAGGGCTGCTTTCAAAATCTGGCTCATGAACACCAGCCCCTGCCACTGAGGCTTGCCTACAAATGTGTGCTTCTGCTTGGAGGTGCACAGAGTCTGGAGGGGATGCTAGGGAGCTGTAAGCTGGCTCAGTCAGAGCTTCTCCATTGGCTGTGCCATGAACAGGCTCCACAGGACTGGGAGCATTGCCAAGGCACAGCCCTGCCCTCAGCAGGGTTTGGAAGTGCAGGCACAGGGAGCACAGCCACAGTCATGCTGCTCCTGGCCAGCCTGGAGACATCACACTGAATGGGGTAGAGTGGACTAGGTGACATTTCTGGGGTGGTCATGTAGGATCTATAGCAGAGCACACAGAAAATCTTCCTTGGGACTAGAGAAAAATTAATGTCTTTGTGAGCAAGGCATAGCAAAAGAGCTCTCTGTATCCCATGTTAGTAGATGCAAGTGCTAATGGATTTTATGGACTATAGCTGATTTGAATCATGATGTCCCAGCCCATTACCAGCCCATCTACCTATAGATCTACCCTTTCCAAAATACCTCTATATTCTGTATGTTGTAAATTTTCCATTCTTATTCCAGCCAGTATTCCATCCACCCCATCTCCATCAAGCAATTCCCACGAATAAATGCCAGTGATTGCTGAGGAAAAGTCTAATAATATCTCTTAAATGGAGCTAGGTGTTTCTGCAGAGTGTGCTGCAGAAACCTGCACCACAGTGAAAAAAATGCATGTGTGCTTCCTCTGCTTCCTTTAAGGGGTGACCAGCCTTGTCTGTGGCCATTTGCCCTGGCTTCTTGCAGATGCAGCAGCTCTGTCCACAGAGTATGTGCTGGGATATCTTCCACCCCAAGCACATTCTGCTTCTGGCCACCTCAGGCTCATTGTGCTTCTCAGATTTTCTCTTAATATCTTCTGCACATTCTTGCTACTGCATGTTTCTGTAAGTTTGTGGTTTAAGCAATGAAGACCATCATAGAATTTTCTTATCTCCAGAGCTTTCGTTCTTCTCTGGTTCTGTGGTGTAGCCTCCCAATTGCTGCTGTTTCTTCTAATTTAAAATGAGTCTCTAAAGAGTCTTTTTTTCCAAGATTCAGATCTATAGTTACAAACCAAGATCTGAAATTACAGATTTCTATAATAGGTTACAGATGTTTCAGAAATACTTTTTTTTTTCACACACAGCTGATACTATGCAAAACACCATTTTTGAAGGGGTGCTTGATTTTCATGAACTCATTATCATAGGCAGAAAATTTTCCTGGCCAAACATCTTTTTCAGGAAAAAAAACAAAAAAACTTTAAGTTTTTCATTCCTTTAGTTTCTCTCACCATCCTCATTTCTTTCCAGTCTTTACTTCTCCTGCTTCTACACCTGCTCGTATTTACTGATCTTTCTTAACAACAGCCAGCTGATTGTATACCTTGCTCTCAGGCAGGATTTAGGAGATATTTAAGCTAGAACCAATATTCAACATAACTCTACTATATCAAAAAGTAATTGAGTAGAAAAATAATAAAAGCCTTTGTCCCACTTATCAGGTCCAGAACCAATGATCTTTCCCAACAGCTGCTGGTCTGAATCAATCTTCTCATCTTGTATGAGGCCTATGCTGGCAAATTTCTTTTTTGAATATTTCTACATGATTTTTCTGGAGGTCTGGTGCTTTCCTAGCCATGGCACTGCTGAGCAGCCCCGAGCAGCTGTGACCATGTGTACTTTCACCCAAAGGATGCAGTCCAGTGACCAGTTTCAGAGCATGTCCAGTGGAACAAATCCTATGCCAAGCCACAGTATTTCTTGGATTGTGCTAAAAAATTCTTTTTGGCTGAAAAGCCAAAACTCCACACAGGTCACAGAAGATTCTCAGCAGAGGTGGACTGTTTACTACAGTCAATAGAGTCTTAGATTACAGCTAAACAAGTGGTGGATAATTTGGGGGAAGTGTATGTGGTATGTGCAGAGCACAAGTTGTCAAGGTGGTGTCGGTGTGAATGGGTGCTGTAAGCTGAGATGGGTGACCTGAACTCCTGAGGAAGCTCTCCAGAGTCCATCTGGCTGCACCACAAAGGACAGAGTCCAAAGTAAGGAAAGGGAGAAAATATCAAGCACAGGAATTTAAAGAAGCTTCTTTAAATAGAATACATCTGCTTTTCTGTCACAGCAGTCTTCTGGAAATCCATCATCAAATGGCCAACATGGAGAATATCTGAAAAATAAATGCTTCAGGGAAGAAAAACTTTTTTTGTTTTTGTCAAAAGAAAACATGGAAAATTCTTTCTTTTCTTTTCCCCTGAAAGACTTAGCAGACGATTGAGCTCTTCTGTTGTTTTATATATACCATGGTTGTTGTTTTATATTGACTGTGGTAAATGCAGGACAGCAGTTGGTCAGCACTACTGCACACTAGTTTGCATTAATCTCATGATAAACATGAAAAAGAATTGATTTACTTATTGTCTTTTGCTCAGGCAAAGTATACCACATAAGTGCTATTGTTGCCAGTGGAAACCCTGTTCAGGTGCATAAACATGCAATAACATCCCTGTGCTTTCTTTAGCACAGACAAATAATTCTGGTCACTATGGTTTGCTCGACAGTTGCTGAATTTCTGCTGATGTGTTTGGCATTTGGTTGTAATTACCTATTCATCTGAATTAAAAGATTGATCACTGCAGTCAATGACTGGTACAAAACAACATGAAAGGGATACATTAATACTGAAATTTTGTGTAAGCGTCGTTCCAGAGGGAAAAGAACATATGCAACAGGAAAATTGAGAAGACATCTGTCACGGTAGTCAAGCCTCTATCAAGCTTGATAATGATTATGAATCCATTACCATTGATATATTGCATAAAGCTGTGGGAATGGGAAGCTTTTCACATGACAGAGAGAGTAATCAACATCCAACAGAAGTAGTCCCATCACACACACACCTGCTGTGTGCCTCATATCAGAATATGTCATTTGGAAATCTAAATGTTATTGGCATGGCAGAAGGAGACAGACAAATAATGAGATTCGCTTGTGAGCTGTTTTATTCCTTTGCTAATGAGGTTTTCTAGTAACTAAACAAGCATTTGGTAACTTGCATATATTCCTCAGAATGTGTTGACAATACATAATTTAATCAATACATTTCAAATGCAGTTGAGTAATATTTCCAAACTATTCCTTATGAGGAAAGTCCAACTGCTTGTAATGGAGAAACATATTTCTTTCCTATATGTTTATGGTTATATATGTTTTTCTGGGCATTTATACTGCTACTAAAAAAAAAAAAAACACAAACCACAAACTAAACTTCCCCCTTCCCCTTGAATTATGTGGGCATGAGTATGTAGCCTAAAAATGGCTACAAAAATCTTATTTAAAATTAAGCAGAAAATACTTTTATTTCAATTTTTTTTTTTCCCAGAGTTGGGCTGAATTCAAATGTGTGTTACAGGAATAGAAGCCTGAGTTTTGAAGACAAGAAAATACTAGAAGATTCCATCTAAGAAAAAAACCATGCAGCTCAGAATCTGCTAAAATCAGATAAAACATGAATCTTGTGTGATGGGTTTACATAAAGGAACTGCCGTTCATGTTTTTAAAACAATTTCAAAATTTCCCAAAATATGCTTACCCAGCATGAGAGTTTAAACACACACATTTACACATGCACATACACAGGATGTTTCAGCATATACATATACATATATATATATATATACATATATATATACACACATAAATAAGGCATACAGACATTAATATGTTATATAAAATAGATTAATTGTTTCAGCAAGTATTTAGGCATTTTTTTTCCTACTAAATGTTTTGAATTATCGTGAAAATCACAAAATTATGTTGTGTTTTAAACTTTTGGTTACAGGCATTTTTAACACTTGAATAAGCAAATTGCTATTTATTCCATTTGATTTATTTACATCACTAAAAAAATGAGTCATCTCTTTATAAACTAAAATCAAAACAAAACTTCTAGCTTTTTAAATTATGAAAGATAATATTAAGATGACTACATAAAATATGCTTTTTGCATGTATCTTTTACACAGAAAGATTCTGGTAAAACAGGCCATCAGAGATGAAATCCTATGTTGTTGTGGGGACAAAAGTCTTAAGAATAATAAACCACTAAAGTGGTGAGATGGTAGAACAACACCAAAAATAGCAAACCAAAAGTAGTTTAAACTTTTCTCTCAGACATATCATCAGACTAGTCTCTGAGTGAAAAAAATACATAAACATCACTTTTGTTTCAAATCACCATAGTCTAGCCAGGATGAATCAAAAGAAAATCCATATAATTGTCACTGTTCTACAAAAAGGGACAGATGTTACGTGACACAAAAAAGGAATCCTAATTTGGTAAATACAAGAAAGTTAGGGTAGCTTTTCTTTTATTTTAATCTTTTTTTTCTTAGTTTTTGAGACTAACAGAAAGGAAATGTCAGAGGGAGGCCAGTGGGTTCAGCTTTTGTGATAAAGACTGTTGTGTTGTTTCAACAACTTAGGCATTACTTGCAAACAGCTATCTTTTCAGTGTGAACTCATGTGTTTCTGCCATTTTCATACAATAATGGAATCACAGGATAGTAGGTTCCCAAGAGGGATCTGCTGCACTCCTCTGTTAGAAGACAGAATCAATTATACATAGTCTGACATACAGTGATCTGACAAGTTAAAAGTTTCTACTGGTGGCATATCCAGGGCCTCCTTGGTCATCACTTCCATTATTGCATAAACTTGACATATAAGGTTTTCTAACATCTAACTAGCATTTCTTATTGCAAATTGAACCCATCCTTTCCTGTTTTTTACCAGTCCTGTATACAGATAAATGATAATTCTTGATTTCTTGGCAAAAAACATTCACATGCTTAGTCTGGTCTTTCCCCCTGTTCCCTGACTTACCCCAATCTTCTCTCCTCTAAGCTGCAGAGAAGAAATTATTATCTGTGAAGTAATAAAAGCAATGAATGTAATTAAATCTGATTTCTAAGGTTTTCTATAGAATATTCATTTTCTCTTATGCCCTTGAATTTTTCCCTACATAACTAATCCCCAGATATGCACATGCAGATAGGTTTGCACCTTCCTTACATTAGTTTTTTTCAAGATTGAGTTCCTGGCTTGCTCTGGAGCATGCATTTAAAATAGCTGACTTCAAATATTTGTTTGACTGATTGTTCCAGGATCTTGCCTAGGAAATGAAATCAAGCTGATTAGTCTTTAATTTCTTAATTCCTTTTAAAAGTCAAACGGTATATTTGTCCTTACTTATCTTTCAGCACCTCGTCATTCACCAAAATTTTTCAAGGACAGTAGCTTTGTGCTTTCTTCAGACAGTGCTTCATATCTTATATGAAATTGATCTGGTCCAACTAATTTGAAAACTCCTAAATTAGAAGCGGACTTGATCTTCTTTTACCTTGTTCTTCCTTTCATTTCCCAGTATCTGTCTACTTTAGGCATCACTTCACTGAATTTTTGCAAGGGAAATTAGACAATAGCGTATAAATTCTCTGTTCCTTCTCTCTAGATCATATGTACAAATCAGGATACATGCCAGGAGAAGTCCCAAACCAGTCAGGGAGCTGTCTAGTGAATATAAAGAGCTCCAGGGCTAGGCAGTCCTGGTAAAGAGGCACATGTGCTTCACAGGCTGAGGATTACTTGGATCCTAAGTGCCTGGACTCAAGTTCAGGCAAGATTTAAGCAAATTTAATCCCTATCCTGGCTTTCTTCAGAAAGACAGATTTCATTAAAAAAAAAAAAAAAAAAGAAAAAAGAAGAAATTGAAAAATCTACCAATGATCTAAACATAGGCATCTCCTTTTTAGAAATTGTAGCAATTTCAGGTTCTGATTAGATAAAGCTAAAGTGAAAAATTATGGCAACTCTGCACATTGGATGAATTCAGTGTTTTTACTGCTGATAAGAGTTAATAGCATTAATTAAAATATGCTAGTATCTCCATATAAGTTCAAAACTGGAGAGGCTTAAACACTCAGGGAGGCTGAGCTTGGAAGTGATCATGGCCCTGAGGATTTTCAAATAAGCAGGTGAGGCTTGCTGTCAACAAATGCTAAGTCTCATAGGCAATGCAGGGAATTGAACAAAAACAAAAGGAGAAGATAAAAATGACAACAAAGCAGTGAAATAATTTTTTTTCCTATTTTGCAGCTTTCCTAAGGTTGTTCTTTCAGACCATGTGGAGCTGTGACAAGAGGGCTCAGCACTTTTTATTTTCCATTGATTTGGAGGAGATTAGACTGTCAAAGTATTGGGGGAAAGTAAATCTCCTCTTGGACCTGGATTTAGCTTCAAACAGGGAAAAGCAGATTTGGACATGGGTTTCAATGGACAGAGACCCACCCAATGCTCAGAGAAGCAGTTGGAGAACAGAAGGAGCAGGAGCTAAGGTGCAACACCCATGTGAGGCAGAGGTCTGCCAGAGGGGTGTCTGGCCCTGGAAGCTGGACCTTATCCTGGTCACAGCCTTCCTGGAGCCACATGAAACACATGACAGGTCTGCTGTCACTTTAACCTGCTCACCCCTCTTCTTCAGTTACCTTCAGCAAAGTTTGAAAATGAAACTCATTCCACATGTAGGAAATACATGTGGAAACTTTTCAGATCTAACCTATGAAAGGACTTGGTTTACCAAGTGTAATAAAAACAGTATGTCCATAAGTTCAAGTCAAGATCAAAATCTCTCTGTAGTAGCTACTGTTAAAAGCACAAGGGGTCAAATTCAATGTAGAAGCAGCCCTAAAAGCTGGCCTGATATGGAAACCTTTCACATAGTGAGCTGGGATTTGTAAAAGGCAATTGGGCCAAAACTAGCAGGTCAGGAAGCAGCAAATCAAGAGGCTCTAAGGTTGAACATCCTGAACATGCATGACAGAGATGATGGACAGTCCAGACTGGGCTCCTGGACTACCAGAGATTGATCTGTCATTTAAGGGTGTGGCAAACTATTTTCAAGATTAATTCAAATTTTTAACAAACTGCACAGGGGTTGCGAGGAGACTTTGTTCCCTGTAACAACAACCCATCCCAAAAGAGACTGTGCCTCGGTATACCACTTTATTCAAATGGCAAAGTGGTTCTTTACAAGAGAAGGGTTGGTGGATCCCCTCCAGCAGGGACAAACTGACCATTCAAGCACAGATGATTATGTTCTCCACCCCTGGGAACAGCTGATTTCTGGAAAGAAGGTTTGCATATACACCACCTATCTGAATCTGTGCATATGTACACGAACACAAGGTACAGGTTGTGACAACATTTTCACTTAATGAAATGGCAAGTCATATACTTAATTAAAAATATACTTAAAAAATTAGTTATTTCAATTACTTATTCCTCTCATTCATAAAGGGTTCTTGTCATTTATTAATACAGTCAGACTTTAGTTCCTTCTTGACTGTAAGAGGGTGTGTGCTATTAATTTTAGATTTTATTTTATCTCTCCATGTTTCACAATCAGTAATTCATGCTTCATTAAGCAACCACTGGTATATTCAAAAGAAGTCTGGTAAGACAAACCAGACTGTAATGTTTGAATTGAGAAACTATTTTGTTTTATTATTTAATCTAAAATAAAACTGAAAAAATTATTGAGCGTAATTGTCAAGTCATCACAGGCTTTCCAGTTTTGCCTGCTGTCAGTCATAAAAAATGATCAGTGAACTTTTCCACAATACATCTAAATTAAACTGTAATAGAATACTTGTTTAGAATGAGGGAAAATCTAGAATGATCTAATGGTTAAGATACTGCCATACATGTGGGCCATATCCTAGTGCAGACTTCCCTGAAGTCCCAGCTCTGTTAATTGAGAATGTACCTCTGGGCACAGGTTGCTTCTTTGTTTCTGATTAACAGGCTCAACAGTTATCTATAGCTGACAAACCAATACCAAATGACACTTTAAAAAGCAAAGAACTAATATGCTATGCCATAATTCCATTAAACAGTTTCAACAAGATCATGACTGATGTTTTTCTACCATTTTAAGAGACAGTCTAAGATATAGTAGATTTGTAAGCACAAGCCATTTAGGTATTATTTTTGAAAAAAAAAAAA
>VZRH01002546.1:1224186-1276357 GCA_013397555.1 Urocynchramus pylzowi
AAAAAAAAAAAAAAAAGAAAGAAAAAAAAGTTTTCCATGGATATTATGCTCTGTTTTACAGTGCTTGAAAATTGAGGTTCTAGCCATAGATTGAAATTTGGCATACTGCATCTAGTGCCTAGGGGTGTAGTTCCATACTGCAATATCTCTGCTGGCAAAGCTAGTTTGAGTGGTTCCCACCCTGAGGGTTAGGTTCCCATCACCACCCTCCTGAGTTTTTCTCCTCTCAGTCTTGTTGATTAAGTTATTTGTGAAGCCATGTCACAAAACAGTACGAGGGATCAATGCTGCACAGCCCTGCAGAGAACTGTTCATGCCCAGCTGAAGGGATGAGTGACTTAAGGAAGGTGAGGGATTAACAGAACGTGCCTTAGGGAATGTGGAACCTTCTTTAACCAGGACTGACCCTAGTGAGGGTGGCAGGGGACACAGAATAAGTGAGAATGACATGTTGAAGAGGGTGAGGGGGAGGAAATTAATGTATGATTTCGGGGTAAGGAATGAAAAATTTTATTTTGTTTTTCTCTCAGAGGATTATTTAGGAGAGTTCCGTTCCCTGATGTGATTCTCAGCAAAGCAAGAGTGGTAATGGCTTGTGTGAGCAAACAGTTCAGTGAGATGTGCAGGGAGAAATCCCATAAGCAAATAGTAGTGCTGATGGTTTGGGGTGTGCAGACCAGAGGGAAGGCTCCCGGTGGGAAGCAGTCGGTGAGGACGATTGCCTGAGGCAAAGCAGCAGGAGCAGCAGCATCACTCCAAAGCCCAGCTCCAGGACACAGGGCAGAGAAAGCC
The DNA here is from genome assembly GCA_013397555.1 of Urocynchramus pylzowi. Taxonomy (NCBI): domain Eukaryota; kingdom Metazoa; phylum Chordata; class Aves; order Passeriformes; family Fringillidae; genus Urocynchramus; species Urocynchramus pylzowi. The sequence goes on from VZRH01002546.1 coordinate 1,224,979, forward strand.
CAGGGCTGATCCTGCACCAGGATCTTCTGTGCTCTGTGAGTCACCAAGGGCAGCGGTGCAAGGGCTTGTCTCCTGCTCTCACTCCTCCAAATCCTGCCTGTGCCGTGTTTTGGTGCGGGGGAGAGGGCTGGGTCTAGCTAGTACCAATCTTTGGAGAGATTGCCTCGCTGACACAAGCTGCAAACGTGGTTTTCTAACACAATAGGTGGGTGTTCGTATTCTAATGGTGCTTAATCACAGTTTACATGACAGCTTATTGCATGGAACTATTATGTCAGAGCCACAATTTAAGACTGCCATATGCTTAGAATTATTAAATTAACATTTCATTAAGGCAAGGGATAAGGTGTGAGAGGATTTTTTTCTTTATTTATTTCTCATTTAAAAATTTAATTAGGTAAAAAAATCTGCAACACTAATAAAAAAAGCAAACACAAAAATGCCCTGCGCCCACGCAACCCTAGAAACATCCATTACAAACTACCCTTAAATTTTACACCTTTATTCCTCAAACACCTCACCATGGCAAAAGTAAAAGGAATCAAGCTCTTTGCCCTCATCTGTCCATACTTCCACCCTTTAGAAGAAAACAAATCTACCAAAAATTTCACATCATATTCACCACGGTTTTACTGAAAAACTTTCAGCAGAGAGGTGATATATTCTTACCTATAGGATGAGCAGTGCACATGATGGCACACTGGCCACTTCCTCGGGATATGTCTCACACACCAGAATCTAGCAGGCAGCTGGAAATATCAGCCTTGTACTAATTTTCAGAGTATGCTAATGATCTTGGGAAACTCTGAAACAAGATGATCCTTATGTCCCACAACTCAACAAGCCAGTTCTGCTCAGCAAACTACTTAAGCACACACTTACCTTTATACATATTTAATATTAACATGTATAAAATATACATATTTAACACATGCATATATATTATAAATCTACATAACACACACAGACAGATAAACAGATATACAGATATGTAGATATATAGATATAAAAGGATTTTTGACTTTTAAAGTCACAGAGTTTTCTATTCTAGTTCCACTGAAGCTGAGAGATGATAGAGAAGAAGCTGAACCAGAAAGACTTGAATGCTGAATTTCATAGGCTCAAGTCTTGCAACCAAAATTCTTTAAATAATTTTGTCACCAATTTATATGGATTATCCCCCCAATGCACCAAATTTCACTATGACTGCTCACAGATTGGAGTTCTTGGGCTTCTTTCAAAAACCCTCTGACTTGCATTACAGTTTTATGTTGTCTTGTATTAATACATTCAACAACATCTTTAAGCTATTTAAATCCAGATTAGTTTTTTCCTGATCCTTAATTATATCCTTTCAAAACAAATTTCCATCTGTTCTTTAAAGTTTCCATCATCTTATCTTGGGAAAGAGACATAACAAAATGCAGTCTATTTCCTTGATTACTAAATAAAATAAAATACAACTCCACTTTATAAAATCTATCCTTTTCCCAGATTTAGAGGAGCTTTGTTTCTTCCATTCTTGACAAATAGAAAGGCGAGGCTTTTGTGATATTTAGGAGACTCCCGTTTTCACAAAAGATGAACAAGTTCTTTTCTCACACTCCTAGACTTACACACATAGCCCTTTTTTTGAATGGAACTGAATCCAAAATGAAATGCTGTCTAAATATGGTCAGCAGAATCTGACAACACTTCTCTTAGTTATTTCCATGCATTTTTTATCTTGCCTTTTGAAAGTAAATCTCTAAAAAAATAGATTTAACTTGTAAGAAAAATAGAAATTTGGAAGCTAATAATTCTTTCACACAATAGGCACCAAACTACTACTTGTCTTGTATGACTCTTAAAACCCCCCTTCAAAGTGGTAAAGTTCTTATATGCTACTTATTTATTTATGTAAGTTAAAGCAGTGAGATTTAGGTCTTCCAGTGACAAGAGTGAGATAACATTGCCTTCTACCTTCCATGAAAAACACTTCAAAAGATACATTTGTTCTTCAGCATTTTCCATTTAATTTTTTAAAATGAAACTGAAATCACAGAACCACAAAATCACACAAAGGGTGTGGGTTGAAAGGGACCCTTACAGGTCATGTAGGTCCACCTCCTCCTGCAATAAGCAGGGACATCTTCAACTAGGTCAGGTTGCTCAGAGTCCCATCCAAACTGACAATGAATGTTTCCAGGGATGGGGCATCTACCACCTCTCTCTCCAGTGTTCACCTCCCTCACTATAAAATATTTTACTCCTTTTATCTACTCTGAATTTACCCTCTTTCAGTTTAAAGCCATTCCCCTCATGCTGTCACTACGTGTCCTTGTAAACATCCCTCTCCAGTTCCCTCATAGGTCCCTGGTATGTACCAGAAGGTGTTACATGCTCTCTCTGGAGCCTTTTTTTTCCAGGCTGAACAGCCCCAGCTATCTCAGCCTGTCTTCATGGAAGATTTGTCCCATCCTCTGATCATCTTTGTGGCCCTCCTCTGGACATGCTGCAATAGGTCTTGCTTGCACTCAGGACCCCAGAGCCTGATGCAGCTCTCCAGGTGGGGGTGGCAGCACAGTGGAGCAGAGAGGCAGAATCTCCTCCCTTGACCTGCTGCCCACTCTGTTTTTATTACAAAATAATTTCCTATGTGATGTGGTTCTAAAAAAACCTGTAGGAGCTGAAGAGGGAGTAACCAATGTGGAAGTGCTTAAGGGTAAAGGGCAAATCTACATGCAGAAATGCTTAGGGGCAGACTTACATGCTGCATCATAATTCAGTTTAGTCTCTCATTAGATTATATGAGCTTTAAGTGAACATTATACTGACTTCATGTGCTGGATTTCAGTGTTGGAATGACCACAGTGGGGAAAACATGCAGGATCTCTGCACTTGTTGTCTGCTTTGGACTGACACAGCATGGATTAACAGAGGGCATAGCACTGTGGTACTGAGCAACATCAGTTTCCTCACTTATTTCAGTGAGGTCTTAATTTAGCTGCCCACTGATAATAATCAAGGATTAACATTTCCAGCTGCTGTAACCTAGAGGGCATGGCATTGATCTGCACAGTGGGTGAAGTCTTATTTTGCTGCCAAGTAGGGAATGTTTTGGAAAGGTGCCCACTTATTGTTCCCCTTACAGGAGAGAAGCAGGGAAAGTGTAGGACAGAGAGATTCAGGGTCTGCAGTGTACTGTCACTGATGTCTTATTTATTATGTCTGTAAGAATTCATATTTCCATGCTGAGAGTGAAAATAGTAGTTCTCATATTTCCCAAACTTTTAATACAAAATTTGAAAGGCAAAGAAATTCCAGAAAAAGAACTATCAAATCTTAAAGAACCTGAAAATAATGGTAATTAGTATTTTCCAACTATCTACAGTGCTTGTCAGGAACATTATTCTATCTCAAGTAGAGATTAAAGCATTTAAATAATAGCTTTTCCAATTCCAAAGATACATGCAGACTAAGTTAAGTATTTGGCAGAAATCCAGACAAATCTCATGTGGATGTACTATGACCAATCATGAAATTGCATTTCCTGCCAGAAAAGTCAATCCATGCTGCAAGTCATTTATTCACTGGTGAATAGATTTTTCTTTTGTTCCGTCCTGAGATATAGGAAATTACTGTAAACAAAACCTCCATACCTCTGTTTGGCCAGTGTTCAAATCAAAGTTAGATCTGAAAGCACAGCAGATGCAATTCCACTAAAACTCACTCTTTACAAGGCTCTAAATCAGCAGGTATAGTGGCTGGCTCACAAGTTAGGGAGGTAGAGGTCAATAAATTTACAGCTCAGGGTGAAACAGAAAGTATTTTGTAATAGTCTTTGAAAAATTACAGAATGTGATGCATAATTAAAAACAGAAAATATACATGGATAGATCTTCACCAGATGTAAACAAGCATTTTCCAGAGGAGCTGTACTGCATTCCCAAGGTTTCTGGCTTTCGTTTTATTTTTAAGTAGAGCTGTCAAGCGAATCCTTCCTCAAACATTCTCAAGTACTTGAAAAACTCAGCTCACTGATTTTGTGATGGCCATCTTCATGAAAATTGCTTTTACTTCAAAATTTAGAAAATCTTGATGATGAGTACAGCACAGACTATGGCTGTAGTCCCATACAGTGCCAGTATGCCATTATTGTTTAATAAAGAAGGGTGTATGGATACTTAATGTAAATCATCTTGTGAATGCAAGGAATAGTGAGGTGATAAAGGTTGCTAATGGCAAAGTTATTCAGAATAATCAGATCTACTGTGAACTGTGAAGAGCTGCAGAAAGCTTTCACATTACTGGAGAGACAGGGTGATAAAATTGCAAATGAAATTCAATGTTGATAAAAGCCAAGTGCTGAGGAAAAAATAACTCTAACTCTACATTTTCTAGTGGTACTCTACCTCTACTTCACTGATACCAGCTGTCATTTTTAGATGATTATCTAATTGATACATATTTAACTAAATTCTGAGCAATTGGTCTGGGCTTGTCTTTAGCTTTTAAAGCTGAGGTTTCTCTTTCAGATCTAAATATCCAAGGAATCCAAGAGCTTGGGGATTTTTTCAAACTACACCAGTTGTCTAATGAAAGATATTAGTTCTGCTTACAGATCTCATCCCACTTAACTGCATGTGCATAATGAACTCTTCTCATTTTATCCCTTGAAGACATCCTTGTTTTGTCTAGACCCAATCAAGAGACACTAATGAAATTCGTATATTAATGGTATGTACATGTTTGCATAAAATCTGGCTGTGAATATGCATATTTTTGTAAAATAGCAGGTCTGATGTACTGGCAATATTCACACACAGATTTATGAAGTGGGTTTCCAGCTGAAAAGAACATTTTACTGTCCATGAGTTAAGAATGTAGGTGTTCTGCTGTGAGGAGGAGATATTCTAGAGAGGCAGGGCAGGTTAATAGTGCAACAAAAGATAGAACTAACTGTCTCTTGAATAAAGCACAGCTAGTGGGTGCTTCCTCAGGACACAAACTCACAATATATTGTTTCAGAATGGCACAAGAATAAGAATACACAATCCATGCCAGCTGCACAAGCCACTTGAAGGGGTGGTAATAAAGGAAGTATCTATGCAGAAAGTCTACTGTGTGCCAAAAATGCTCTCCAGCCTCCAGTGGTAATAGTGGGAAATATAATCAAACCAAAATAGTCCAGGAGAAGGTTATGACAGCTCTAAATTTTATTTTATTACATTAATGAATGTGGTGTTAATATCATTGTGAATAGTTCTCTGAAAGTGCCAGTTCAGTGCTCAGCAGCAGACAGAAAGGCAAATAAAATATAATGAACTACTGAGAAAGGAGCAATGGCCAGGACAGATAGCATCAAGCCACTGTACAAATATCTGAGGTACCCACAGTTCTGCTCATGTCATCTTTGAGGGCACTATTTAAGTGCATGGAAGGTTGTCCAGCATGATGAGGTCGATGGAACCCTTTGAGGAGAAAGGAGATCTTACTGCAGAGATGTTTGACGGAGGTAAGGGTGCACTGTGGACAAACCCATGGAGGACAGATTAAACATGGAAGTCTGGATGCAGTCCCCAACAGAAGAGATCTCTAAACCACGAATTGCTGGAAGCAACCACCTTTGTTCACTTCTGTCCCAAGCAGATGCTGCAGATGAGCTCTGGAAATGAGCTCCAAGGCCCAGACTGTGCTTTGACACACAACTGCACATCATGCTCAACGTGCTGCAGATGAGTTTTTCCCATCCCAGTACACTCAGATGCAGAGGAGAGCAGCAGGTTTGCTCTCATTTACTTAAATTTGAAAAGTTTGAACTTAAAGTGCTACACAATATTCCTGGGGTGCTCCAAGAGAGGTCTAAGCCAGAGAGCTGTTGGTCCAAGTTTGTGTGCCTTTAGTGCAGTGCTCTGGTTAGGCAAGTCATCACTGTGGGTGGGTTTAGGATGAGCTTTGTCCTTCCTGGCTTTTCCAACTGGAAAAGACTTTCTCATGTCCCTTGGACAAAGTTTTGGTGCCTTGGTGGGAGATCTTACCACATTAATTACTGTATGAATGAATGAAAGCAAGGAGATGAGCCCTAGAAACAGACCCATCCAGCTGCAATAACCACTGGCCTAGGAGTGGCCCAAGAATGAATGGCACTTCCATTATTCCTAGGAAACCAGCCTTGTTAGCTAACCACTTAGCAGTCTATTTGAAGTATTGTATGTTCCTGAGAATAAACTATGTTTCTTCTTCACGTTACCACCAACAAAGGGCTAGTACTCTCTACAATTGCTATTAAAGTATGATCTTTGTTGTTCCCAAAAGACTGTGGTGACTGGGAGAATGTTTTAGATCTGCACTTTCTCCTGCTGTGCCATCTAAAATAGTCCTACTATGCATCATTACAGATGGGTCCTGGTGCAGAGGAATAATAGATTATCACCTGACCAAAAAAATGAAAGTTAAGTACACATTGTCTCAGAAATATTGACACTGGATTTTATGGTTGGGTAATAGAGATGAGCTACATGTAAGAGTAATCATTTTCACAAACATCCGAGCTCTCTGATTTACTCTGTCCTACTGGAGGTGTTTGAAATAAAACACAAAAACCCCCCAAAATAATAATAAAAAAAAACCCATAGCAAAAAAACCTCTAAATGTTGGAGGTTTATGGAACACCATAAAGAGTTCATTCATAAAATTCCTGGCACTCATAAAACAGTCAAACTGTAGTCTAAAACAGTCGAACTATAGTCTGCAAAAATACTTTACATTTTACACATTGCTTGTTACATTTTTCCCAGGGAATTTGTGTTCTTCTCTTTGCTCTCTTGAAGGGAAAGGAAGGTGATCCACTCAAGTTTTAGGATATGGGTATTCTAGAAGCATAGATACAGGGCTAGCTTGCTCCCACTCACGTTGCTACTGCAATCTGGCCTAAACAAGGTTCAGACTGTGAATCCAAAACAAAGACTTAGTTTTGCTTTGTCTGCACCAGAACATTGAGACTATAACATATTTTTCTTTCCTAAGTTTACTGCTCTTTTTTCTTTCTCATCTAAGATAGTATTACAATGAACAAATGCCCAGTCCTTTAAATTAGAAAACAGAACATTTTAAAGAGTATAAAACGCTCAGTCTATGCTAAGGTATTTAGAAAGGCCACATTTGCCTGTGCTTAGTCTCTCACACCCACATTCACATACCTTCAAGGACTCTAGAGGAAAATAAAATATTTTTAATTGTATTACCAGACAGTAGGAGCAGTCTTATGTCTTTCAGACAGAGGTAAGCTCCATGGCAGGGCTGTCACTGAATGGGAGAGACCTGCCCTTTGTTATGTCTACACAGACTTGCCTTCAAGCAAGACTGAAGCCTGCCTTGGCATGCAACCAGCCAGGTCAGGGTTGCATCCAGTTCTGCTCTTTTCCTGTTAGGCTGGTGGGCAATTCCTGCCACTGGCAGGGGCAGCTCTGGGTGAGGGGGATGTCGGTCACCAGAGCAGCCTGGCACACGTCCTGCTGGTCTGCCACCAACAGAGCAACTCCAGAGGTGAACAAGTGGCCTCTGTGCCAGCCTGCCCTGGACCCCTTTCCAGAGAATGAGGTGGGTGGACACATAGCAGCTCTAGACTGGGAGCTGGGCACTGCCCATGTGGAGAAAATGGTGCATGCTTCACACCAGCTGCTCCAGCCCAGTCCTCTGGGAAGACGACAGCTCAAGAGCTCATGGTTTACCAATGTTTTCATTTTGACACAGGCCTTATGAAAAGTTCTTGCAGAGCTCCATGTGAACTAAGCCATCCTGTCTTCTGCCCATGACTCTTCCAAAGCCAGATTCCCTTCAGATTTTGAAATAGTTTCTTCTTTTGCATCTCCTCCTTCGTAGTTGTAGCCAGAAGAACACAATAATCTCCAGATTAAAAAAGAATTGCTGACTTTTATAATTGTGTTCTGCAACTGCCCCTCCCCAAATATGCTTCAAGACACATTGTGAGTTTTGAAAACTTCTATTCAAACATCTCTAAAGGAGGAATGTTTAGAAAGGAAAACTCTCCAAGACAAATTGCTTTTGGGGAGACTAAATAAAATACCCATGGAGGTTCATGAGAACAACTATTGTGGAGCTCAACAGACTCTGAGTCATGGGGCAGAGGCCACTGGTACATGAATGAATAAATGAGGAGGTGATGAAATCCATCAACTACATCTTTCTAGAGCAGGCTGAGGTTTGCTTTCAGATGTGTCAGCCAGCTGGGATACCAGGGAAGAGCCCTTAGGTTCTGCTCACACCCTGTGTTTTTGGAGACACCACCCTCAGTTGTTATTAAACATACAGTCCTATGGAAAAAGGTCTTACCTACAAGAACCTCAGTAAGAGTCAGATTGTGACATTTAGCTTCAGGCTTAAAATTGTGACTGTAGCCTTCTCTGAGCTGCTCCAGACAGACCATGCCTGAGGTGGCAAAGTCCCTTCCCCACAGTTTCAAACCCTGTAGTGTCAATGAACTGGTAACTTCCTGCCATCTGGCTGTGCTTTTTCCTATCCAGAATTCCAAATAAAGCAGAATTAAATGCATTTTTTGCTTTTTCTTGGGTTTTTTTTTTTTTTTTTTTGGTCATTAATACCTAAAGCAAGGATGTGAGAAATAAGCATGTTATTGATCAATTTTTCCTGACACAGAGGTCTTTCCCCAGGTGTGTGCTGTGATGGTTCTACTGCTGTGTTAAATGGGACAGTAAACAGGAGGAAGGGGTTTGCCATTATCTACTTCCTTCATCTTGAGCTGCAACCACAGGAGCTGACAGGAGAAATCTTTAAAGCTGTCATTAGGAGAATAATGATAGTTATTAAATTTGATGATTGTCCAGTCACACAAAGCACTCCTGGAAACCATACCTGCAAATGACTGAGCCTTGGAGAGAAAGCAGGGTGGGAGATGAGCAATTTGGGGACAGACTATCATCTTTTAATTAGACTAATTAGAAAACTTCTAAAAATGAGAAAGAAATTGTCAGACTGCTCTTTTTACAGAGCAGGTAGGAAGATCTGGAAAAAAAATTACCAGATTGGATCAAGAAATGAAAAACAACACAGACTTCTGGAAAACAACATTTGTGCTAGAGAGAGAATGTTTATTTCCTTACAGACTTAATCACATGGAATAAAAGACTGTTGGAAAACCAGGGTAAAGAAAAGACCAAGGCTTTAGCATTTTTCTTCGAAGTCATGTACAGGATCCTTCTTAAAGTCTACAGTCTGCTTCAGCTGTAAGGTTGTAACCCTGGAGCTGGAATATTCATCATAAAAGAGCTTTGGGAAAGAGTGCTCTGAAGTTGAGAATTTTCTGAGGAATGTTAGATCAGCTTCTGAGAGCCACAAGCAACATATTAAAAGGCCTAAAAGAACCCCAGAACAAAACAAAAGCAACTGAGGCAGCTCAGAACAAAAGAAAAGCCAAAGAAATGGAGAGAGCAGCAGCCTACTCCAGTTGAATAATGATATGAAGGTGTGTGGGTCCCATGTGGTGGGGACCTCAACTCAGAGTTTTCCAGCTGGAGATTTCTATCTTTTGGTTCCAAATGAAATATTTGTTCTGTTCTTGTGCCTGACTTACTGTTGATGCAGATATACAGACACTGCCTGATCTCCTCAGTTAGCACAGCAAAGCACGTGAATATTCCCATTCAGAGCAATAAATCTAGTGGCTTTATTTGACAGGATTTGTGAACCCAATCCAGCAGCACTTGGTGAGCATCATGAAGTCTTTCCCCTGTCATGAATGGACAATGGTTTGGGTCTGCTAAAGGTAAGTATTTGTGCTTACCTGGCTGTTATGAGAAATAAGCACCATCCTTTTATGAGAAGGAAGTACAATTACACTGTACAAAGAAACCATGCCCCTCAGGCTTTCAGCATTTTTCCAATGAACGAAGCCTTCTAATTACCACCTCTACCTGTGAGAGCTTGCTAATATTGCATGGGTAAGACTCAGAACTTAATATCTCTCTTTCAAAAAAGCAATAACAACAACAAGCAAACCCCTGTAAACAGCCTGTGGCTTAGAAATGATGCTGTGTATCTGATGTTATTATCTTACATGCAAATATTTTTATCTCCTTTACCATAATTTTTTTCTTGGTTTGCTCTGCTGGTAACATAAACATGTTGCTGATCTAACACAAATAGCTCAGCTATCCCTATAGACATGTGTCTCATCACAACTCCTTAAGTAAAAGGATCAGAAGGGGATGAAAACTAAAGGATTTGCTCCTTTAGAGGAGGATTGCTGCGCCTGGAAAAACTGAATGGAGGACTGAGAAATTTTCCTAGTGCTAAACCATGACACCCTTCTGCCCAGTTGCTTTAGGTTCACAATATTTTTCCTCACTGTCTGAAACAGTAGCAATTATAAACTCCTTTCAAAAGAGCTGCTTTTGTGAATAAAGTATCATTTCCTCAAACAGGCAAGGTACAGAGTAAGGATTATTATTGTATCTTTATTAGAAGCATATGGATGTTGTGATTCTGGTATTCCCTTTATGGGTTCAAGAGTATTGTACAGCTGTGACCTTTGCTCGTTCTGTCCCTGGCTTGTCCCACATTCATCCAAGAAAGGGGATTAACACAAGTGTGCAGCATTTGCCATTTAGTTCCTGAAGGACTAGTTCAGTAAACAACATGAATTTATCAGCAGAGAGAATCAACAACTGTTAAGCTTTTCTGGAGCAACTATAAAAACTGCTTCTGGCATCTCTGGGTTGTAATGAGAAAACACTAAGAGGACTCTAATGACCCTGCATTTAAACTTTCATTTGAATAGTATAGAGGATGAGGTCCAGATTCAAACAGCAGGCTGAAGAATACCTGCTGATAGGGGAGGACTTTTTCTAGGGCAGGAATTTTTTGAAAAATGAATGTGCAGCAATGATTGCCACAGGCAAAGTTTAGTAATACATTAAACATTAGATTACTAGAAACCCTAGCTGCCATTTTTTCACCTAACAGTGCTTGACTTTGTAACCTTTAGTTTTTCAGAATTTCTTTCTCTTTCTCTACTACTGATCTGGAAAGGCCACTTGTTCTGGAAAATGGAATTTAAAAAGCATTAGAAATTATCAAGGTCTTTTTCAGAAGAATATTTTTCATACTGTGGAACTGGAATCAAAAGCAAATTATTTTTCACTGATCTTCTCACACTGCTGTTTAAAATATAAAAATGTCAGAAAATAGATTGTATCTTCCTCCTAGATAAGTGTCCTGTCATAGATCATTTTCCTCTCTTGGGTAGGTTTTATTCTCTTTACAAGGTTTCTAATACAAACTCAATTTTCTACTTCAGTATTAGTCTTTCTAAATATTGGCTGAACCACCAGCCAATCAAATCCTGTCTTGTGAAATACCTTCATAGATAGTGTGAGTTTATAAAAAATCTGTGAAAATTATGAAAAGTAAGAGGCTTCCATACCTGAGGTTCTTTTCTTTCCATTGCTGGCAACGTATTTAGGAAATAGAAATGTCATGAGCAATGATTTAAGAGAGCTTGTTTGCTTTAGGACAGAATGTAAGATCGTGTTTTCTCCTTCTCTAACAAATTCGTTTAGCAAGTTGGTAGCCTAAAGAGATTTATTACAATTATATTGTTAATTTTAATTTTTTATATTATTCATTAATTAAAATATTTAAATGCTCCTAAGTAGTCCTTTCCACAGTTATATGCCTTTGGCTCATGTAGCTCATGCTTTGGTAGTAATACTTCATGAAACTTACTTTTCACTTCCTGCTTGGGAATTAGCATGGAGCAAACAAGGAATATGTTGCAGTCTCTCCTTGGTGTGCTCAGCTCAGGCAATCCCAGTGAAGTATGCCTCCCCCACCACAGTCCTGAGGGAAGGTCAGGCACCTTAAAGTCCAGTCCATTTTCTACATGCCAAATTCCTTTCTCAGCACACATTGTCTGAAACAGCAGCAAGCTTCCAGGGGTTTCCCCTTGTCCAACACATGAGGTGATGAGCTGAGAGATGAGGGACCTACTTCTTAGCCTGTGTTAGAAAGGGGAATAGAAATACCCCAGCTCAGTGTCTCACTCATTTACTCGCAAGTTTTGTCTAAATTGTACTATTTTAGACTACTACTTTTGTCTAAATTGTATTTCTTTGTTTGATCTTGCTCTCCTGACAAGAAAGCCTGCTATACAAAATCCATTGCTGTTTGCCAGTAAAAACATCAGAAAATCCCTTGTAAACGTGCAAAAAGGACATGCTAGAAACAGTGGGAGAGGCAAAGGTGGAGACAGACAAAATAGAGGATTAAGACTTGTTACTGCAATTCATAATTCCACTGCCATCACCTTGTGAGCAGCGGGGCAGCACCGTTCCCCTTCCCGTGGAGCCAGCCTGGATTTTACTGGCCTCCTGGTCCACCAGGACAAAAAATTTTGAAGACAACACAGCAGAATAAAACACATCCTATGACTTGTCGGGGTGAAATCTGCAGCACTGTGCCCCATCCATGGTGCTGGTGAGTGAAGCAAGCAAAGAGGGCTGGCACCAGTGGCCCAGCAGTGGCATGGGAGGCGATGAGCAGCAGGGCTGCCAAGGGCACAGTGCTGGGCTGCAGCACAGTGCCAAGGAGCATCCCTGTGCCCTGATTCCTCAGCCTCCCCAGCTAGAATGGGTACTGACACCCCCTTCAAATGGATAAAAACACAGCAAGCTTCCTCCTGTCACCTCCTTGCTCACTGCAGCACTCAGCATGCCTCACTCCTGGCTGACCCCGGGCTCAACTTTAGGCTGATCAGATTAACTTTATAAGGAGGCACAAGCAAGCAAATGACCCCTGCTTCTAGAGTTTTGCAAGGAAATTTGCAAGGAAATTCAGTTTTGGAAGGAAATATAGGGTTTAAAGGAAGGAGGGTTTTTTTTCCTAACCCCACCTTAAAAGGCAAGGTGTTACATCCTTTTAACAAAAACAGGTGTTATTAGCTATTGCCAAACCCACTTGAAAGGCTCTGGTGATTTGCCCCAGTGCAAAGGCTGTACTGAAGACTGCAATAAGAAAACTTTGCAGTTTAAGCATTTTCACACTTGGGACTTAACCTTCTATTTAGGTTTTTATTTGCTACAACCCCAAAGAGCCTACAATGTCATGCCTGAAGAAATGAGGCTTGGGAGGTGATTCTAGTTTTATGTGGAACAGGAGCTGTTATGAATCGGAAGACAGATGCTAAAAACTGAGTCAGATAAAGGTACCTACTTTGCACTTGCAAGATGGCACAACGCCTTCTGCTGTGTTGCAATCTTTTAATCTCTGTCAGCACATCTTGTACTACAAAATAAGTGTGGATCATGCATATGGATATATGGGAAATATTTATTTTAAGTAGACTACAAACTGCCATACATACGTGTAAAATATAATTTTAAAGTGCACTGCAAAAGAACTACTTAAGGATTACAGAAGCTTAGCAGTATTGAACCATCATATGCTAAAAATATCTCGCTATCTTGCTGTAGATAACTTTCTGAATTAATTGTGCAGACACCAAAACATAACCTAAATACAATAATCACTCTTTCTTTTCTCTTCTCTTCTCTGAACCAGTTCCTATACATTTATTCAGATGTAGAATGTATCCATCTGCAGATCACAAACACATTCATCTTCAGCATCAGATTTCAAATTCATGACAACACCTATCCAAGAGTAAGTTAAACAAGGAGAAAATCTGGATAGGGCACGTCTTCTGTGTAGGTGAGCTCAGGGGCAGAGGGGGAATGAAAGCTGTAGGAGAGTCTCTTCATTTGTGTCTTTGTTGCATGTGCCCTCTCTGGAAGGCCTGTCTCAGGGAGCACAGCCCATGGGCAGGATGCTGTGCTCAGGGGTGTTTCATGAGCACTGCTGAGAATCAGCCCGTAGTGCTACAGAAGCATGAGAGAGTCACGGGTTTGCACAGGTCACCCACAGCACCAGGTCTCAGAAGAGAAAACCTGAGATGTTACAGGTGGTGAGGCATGGACAGAAGGAGATTCATTTGTCTACAAGAACCCTGTGTAACTTTCTTGAGTGCAAAATTAGCTTATAAGTGATACTTTTTCTGCAGTTACTGCTGGCCCTGCCAGACCTTTGCTACAAAATCATTTGTGGAAGCCTAAAATAGCACCAACTGTAAAGCTGATGAGATGTTAGGACATGCACGTTTCACACATCAACAGTTTCCATTTATGAGTGACTGTGTATTTTGCACTGCTTCACTTCTTAGAGGTCAGGAGCAAGGGGGCTGAAGGGAGCACAATGCTTCCCAGGGGTCAAAGAAACATGTCTGTAAGATGTCACCTGTTCCCACTCACCCATAACAGAAGATAAATAGGGATTAGCTACAGTCTAAATCAGGGAAATGACAGAATAAATTTTCTGGGAATCCTTTATTTGAAGTGGGACCCTTCTTGCCTAAATTTCAGTGTCTTGGTCACCATCCACACACCCTTTTTGGTCTCTGGCAAGGAGCCTGCATTTCCAAGGTACAGTGAATTTTCTTCTCACTGACTCATTTAAAACAGGCCAGATAAATTGCCTTCTAAAAGTGCCTGGTTCCAATGACTATAAGAGGAGTCTAGACAATTAGCTCAGAGACAGAGCTCTGTGCTGTAAACTTCTAAATGAGGAGGAAGTAACCTCATCCTTGTATTCATAGGGCAGTTGCCACACTGGACAGACCTTCCCTTCTATCACCTTTTTTTTTGTCTCAGACAAATTCAGGAGTGACTGTGCTAGATTATAAACAAAGGTTTAAGTCAGATTCCCAGATCTCACTTTTGATTCCACAACCTCAAATTCTTCTGAATTCTCACTTTAGTCACGTGTAGCCTTTTCTGAATGTGGCCCTTGCAACCTCTGCAAACTGTCACATTTCATAAATAAGACCAGTGGTGACCTACACTGGTGCCTTTATCAAGGCCTTTATCTCCCTAAGATATCCATACAGAAACTACATCCCTTTGGAACTCAATGTGGCAAAAAATGTTACTAATATGGATGGGCTTCTCTGAGCTGAGTTGTAGCACTTTACTATGGCTTTGATCAAAACAGTTGCAAGAAAGAATTGTCCTGCAAGACCAACTGTGTATACATTTGGGGGAAAAAAAAAAAAATCAATGCAAATACTGGAGGGGGTTTTATCCTTTTCAGTCCAGACCACATTTGAGTTTTTCAGGATGTTTTTGTGTGTGACCTTTCAGCATGCCCATGCACTGCTTTTGAGCCTCTCACTGTGCCCAAAATGCACAGATGAAGGCACAGATGTGTGCAGGTTTGTAAGCATGGCCAGATCTGATGCCTGCCTTGTCTCTTTAGCTAAGGAGGGCTGTGAGAAGCAGCCAGACTGGCAGCATTACCCTGGATAAACTAAATGGTAACAATTTCTTCTCTCCTACAACAATGCTGCTGTAGTTCTGGTGGCTGGGATTGAGGACTGTGATATTGCTCCTGGGGCACAGGAGTACCCAGCTAAAAGTTAGGCTGTAGCTGTGGTTATGTTGTTTGGTGGGAATGCTGTGGGGAGCATCCACAGGCCACTCGTGAGCCTCTACAGCCACTTCTGTTGTGCCTGCACAGCTGTCTGTGTGTTACATTCACAGATGTGCCGTGATCTTGGGATCAGGGTGAGAAAAAGGCTTCACCAGTGGCCAGGAGAACACTGCCCTGGCACAATGGAGATAAGGGGGCATCCAGAGGGAGGAGGAACAGCTGGAAATAGGAGAGTGAGGATTTCTTAAGAAGCCATGTCTGGCCGTAGTCTGACCTGACAGAAGAGATTTTTAGGTCTTACTACTTTTTCAATCAATGGAAAAGGCAGTCTTAAAACTTGGTCCAGTGCTACATAAACCCAATTAAATTTAGCAAACTTAGTGTATTTTCGATCTCATTCTCTAAATGGGTGAACCTTTTTCTGTTCAGTAACTTGAGATATTGTCTTTCTGATGTCAAATAGACAACAATGCAGTGTGTGAAAGAAAGGTATTCATGTCACAGCTGTTCTCTTCTCTATAGTTATTCCTTTTTCTCTTAGGTTGTCGTCAGATACTTTTAGTGTGAAATTAAACAGAGTCTTGTAAACAGCTGCTGATACATGCAATATGCTGTTGGATTTATTTCAGACTGTGCCCCAGCTATATATTTTTACTTCCCCCCTTTCTCCTCCACAGAAAAAAAACCCCAAAAAAAACCCAAAACAAAACAAAACAAGGCCAACCATGTTTTGCAGGAAAAGAAAAAATAAAACCTGAAAAGATCAAGTGTGTGCCCAGGATCTGATCCAACACAATACTAAAACCCTTTTAAAGTCAACTGCTTCCCAAACAGCATGTTCCTCTTGGTAATCTAGACCTTGAAATGGAAATTCTAGCAGAGCTGTGACTATTACTAATGCACTTAATACATTAGGAGCTCGATTTTGAATGCCTTGAGCACTTAGTCCCCCCACTAAAGTGGATCAGAGCTGTGGTGGTGTAGTGTAGCAGGGGCAGCCCCATAGTCTTTGTGACCTTTTGTAAGCATTTGAAACAGATTGCATTTAATGATTTTAAAATGTCAAGGCCCATTTCAGGCAAAAAGAAAGAAATCAAATAGAGTTTCTGGACAGTAATCTTTTGAAACAAGTCCACAGACATCCTCAGACATAAGACACTAGGCTGAAATATAATGGAGGCTGAATACATTATATTTCTGAATCAAGTCTCAAAAACAGCAATTTCAAAATCCAGGCCTGCAGAATAATAATGTTACAGTACATGCCTGCCATAATTTGCTTTTTAGCTCATTCTGGATTACCTCAGCACAACCAAGTAATTCATCAGTGCATAAAGCGTGCAGAGACTGGATTTGTGAATTATGCATGAAGGATTATTCTGCTGTGATGCTCTGTGCAGTGTACACTAGAAAGCTGCACTCATGGTCCGTGGTGGCTGGGTGCTGGTTTGTGGAATATATGGGGTCTGGTGCTATTTTTGAAAGCACAGGCAACTGTGATGTGACGGTAGTAAGAAAACTGCATCAACACTATAAATAAATGATGGCTTTAAAATATGAATCACACCATAAATAAATGATCTCTGCTTCCTCACATTCTACCTCTTTGGAAAGCTGGTTAACTGAATGTGTTATTCACTATCTATTTACAATGTGACCAAATAAGGTTGTTTACTTCACAGGCAGATTCACCAAAGAGTACAAACTTGACGTGTAACCAGTAATAAAATAAGGGTTGGTGACATAATTTGTCTGTCTGGTTCTGGCATGTCTCAGGTTCGAAGGGAGGTCTCTTATGATTTCAAACAAAGATGCAGAATCACATCTTTTGAAGAAGGCATCCGAGTTAATCATCATGATTAAAAACAATAATGAGAAGTAATTTCTGGTGCATTATATAGTAATCACAATAATAATAGCACGTCGAGATGAAGCTAAAGCTGCAGGCATGTATTGGGTGATGGGACTGTCTATTAGCATTTCACAAATGCTAGCAATGAAAGCAATAAAAGTACAGGAAATGTAGTATTAATGCACTATTTTTAACAAGTTAGCTTGACCGTTGCAATTGTAGAGCTGGTGGAAGAATATAACTCATATAAAATATCTTGAAAATTCACTAGTATTTTTATTTTAGGAATGCTTTAGGAAATTTTATCTTTCTAAAATTTTCATATGAAGGTGTCAGTTGATTTAGACGATTTTTGGCTTTTGTTTCTTTGTCTTACATTTTTTCTTTTTCAATTCCACCTTGAAAAGCAAGATGATTCACACAGAGAAGGAAAACACTATAGATTTTTCTTTATTTGATCGATAATTGCATTTAGAAATGCAAGAAGGTAATTTCAGATTAAAACCATCATTTTTCACTAAAGTGTCAGCACACTTTATATAATTCTGACCTTTTGGTTATATCTTGTAAGAAAAGATTCTGTTTGCTTCTCTTGTCACATTTCAGCTCACTCATCCTAAGAATTAGTAATGCCAATTTTGAGGGTAAAACAGCTGCGTGAATTTTAAGGAGTGGAAAACCTTTCAATTTTAGCAGTAAACAAGTTGAGGCTTTAACCATTCATCTGCTATTTTCATTCACCTATTCTCTTTAAAAGCAAGTGGTCTATTCTTTACTGGAAAAAAAAAAAATATTTATATCTATTTCTTTAATCTGCCGTGTAGTTTACTCCCAACATTTTAGTCCCAGATATTTACTGTCAAAAAACCACAAACTCAAAATTGATATGGTGCTGGGATCACTGCCAAAGGTAAATTTAATTTGTGAGGGAATACATGAGAGGTATCAGAAAAAAAAAAACATGAACAGAAACCAGCAGCACTTCCCTGGATGCCACCCCCAAACCTACAAGGTGCAGGAAAAAATATCTATGGGATGTGTACCAGCCCATGATGACAACTGCCAGAAATAGCCCATTGCTCATGTACTGCCCTCAAGAGCACAAGTAACCCTGTGCTTGAAGCACAGCCACTTCCCAAGAGCTCTGCTAAGGCTCCTCACTGCAGGAATCATTGCTGATGGTCATCCTGCACAAGAAAGTCACTCCAGACCAAGACAAACATTTCAGCACTGTGGTGGTAAGGCAGATGGTCCCACACTGTGGCCACTTTCAACAGGCAGGAAAGGGATTGCAGTGAGGAAAGGGGACACAGAGCTCAACTCCTGCCAACATCCACATCAACAACTGCTGGCTGTGGTGGTGACTTCCTGAAAGGAGACCAGAGATAGTGTAGATTGCACTGTTTTCACCATCACCCCCAAAATAACTGCCACGTTGTTTAACAAATGCCAGACTCTTGCTTGGTTTTAGTTGTTTGAGGCAAATTAAGTCCAATCACTTATGATAGCCTTTTCTGGGTTCCAGGCTCTGGGGTAGGACTTCCTTCAGCCCTGTTCAGCTATGTGGAGGCTGTGAGGGTGGTGTGAGCTCAGTCCTGGCTTCCACCCAGTGTTCAGTGAACAGACATGGGCAGAGGCAGACACTGGACCCTCACACGTACATTAAATATCTGTGATCAGCCAGAGGCACCTTCTCAATGTAAACCTAATGTCTAATGTTTGCATTCCTATAGATAAGCTAGCTAAATTCCCACCCTTAAAAACCAGGCTGGATTTTGAAAACAAACAATCAAACAAAACCCAGTATTAGAGGAAAACTTCCCAGCTGATTGTGAGCCCTTGCAAATATTTGTGTGTATATCTGTGAATATCTGTGATGTGAAAGTTAATAAGTACTTTTAATAATAGGTATGACAGAAATATTTTTTGAGTCCCATGTTGCTCAGCTAGGCTCTGAAAGGGTGATGGCCTCTACAGCAGATCCTCTAGCAAGGACTGACATTAGCCCATGACTACCCCCATGCAGAGAAGTCAAACAGTCTCCTCTTTCCCCCTGCAGCCAAGGATAGAGCTATCTTTTGGCTTCCTCCATGGAGGAGGCTCCTGCATCTGATACTGAAAAGGAGCTGTGACGTATGCTGGCAAGATGAAATTCTGCTCTAATTCCCCCGTGCTCTAGTTAGGCCTATGAAAGCAGCCTGTAGCTGCTCTTCCTAAAAATTATGTGAGCAGCTGTACATTGTGTTCCTGTCTGATCTCCATCTTCATAATGTTTCTATCAGTTGCCACTGGAGTGCAGAAGTCCCCAGCACTCATGACCCTCAGCCTGTCCATCATTTAAATTCAGAGGTGGTAATGGTCTTGGGAAAAATCAATAGATTTTAATAGGTATTTCCTGAGGTTTATTAAGTATGAAACAGAACTGAGACACTTATTGTTTATATCTGCTGTCAATATTGCTTTCTTTTCTTTTTTCTTTTTTTCATTAAACCAAAGCAGATGTGAGTTAGTCGTTGGCAGACTTCTGAAAACAGTGCTTGGTGCCTCTTTTGTGGCTTGCATAGGGAGGCTGCAACAAACACTTCACATTGTGCCACCCATCCGTTGCTGCCATTGTTACTAATGAAATAGCAATGCTCTGATAAAGGGGTTACCTCTTAGATTTCATTATTCACAAAATAAAACAGTGTTCTGAGAAACCAGTTCCACTGAGCCACAACAATTAATCCAGCTGAAGGTCTGGCCCCCCTATGCTCGAGGTGGACTCGGACTAGAGAAAAGGGCTGTCTGGCTAATACAAGCGTGCTCTGTAGCCTTTGTCAAAACAGTTTTTATTCTCATAGCATGCAAACCTCAGGCATTATTACAGGGTTTCATGGAACAGATGTTCTTGAATTTGCATAATGACAGACAGACTGCCTTTTCTTTATGAAAGGTCAGTAAAAACCAGTGCTACTGTTCAGCCAGTGCTGCCTTCGTTAAGCAATTTTAGGACAAAACTGCTTTGTCTTTACTTACTGTTTTCATGACCACTGCTTTACATATTTCAGCCAGACAAAATTAAGGCCAAATCATTGGCTTATGTGACACCACATGGCTGTCTAGCTTCCCCTAATTCCTAAACATCAGCCACCCTTGCACAATTGTTCAAATAACAGGATCAAATCCTTAGCAGCAGTAAGACAGACAAACTTCAGTGACACCGGTGAAGCTCTGTTGCTTGCTGCTGTCTAAGTGAAGCAGCTTTACAAAAGAACCTCACAAAACTGTGTGTTTGGCCTTAGTTTTAATTCCCTTCCTTATTTATTTTGTGGGTAATTTTTTCACACCAATACAATTAAATTGACATCATGTTTCTAAGTAGAATAGCTATAAAAATAAAAATGATTGCTATTGAGCAGCAAGTGTCCCCATGTATAAGCAAGATGTCCTTTTATTGTGATTTGTATGTGCACATCAAATAGCTGATGGGATGGTTCTAAATCTTCTACATCTAATGTCTCAGTGACAGACAAATTTCAGCATGGAGATTCCCCAAAGAGAAGTGCATGTTTGCCTTCAAGGCAAAAACCAAACCTTTTATGCTAGTCAGCATGCAGCTGGAGTGTCATTGAGAAAGCTCATAGGTGCAAAAGTCCTCATAGAAGGGCAAAACAAAAATAATGCAGTACTGTCAGGTCATTCTGGGAATGCTTGAGACAGGAGAGGGAAACCCTTTGCTTAAATAGGACATGAAAACAAGAGCAACTTCAGGCTGTGAAATCCCTTAAGTGACCAAATAATGGAAGGTGAAGCACAAAGTTGTATATTTTCCTCTAGGTAGCATGGTGTCAATTTTCAATGAGATACACAGCTTTCCACTGTATATCCTCTTTTCCCCAGACTTGCACCCTTGCTTTTGCTGTTAAACTCCCCCAGATAGATGATGATGACAGAAATTCTCTCTTGCCTGTATTTCCACTTGTTCTGGTACAACTAACAGAATGGGTGGCTGCCTTCCACAGGTGCAACAGTGCATGAACACAGCACAAAGAACATTCTGTCAGAAGTGGGTAGACAATGCCCAGCCTCTGAAGGTAGAAAAGAGGAGAAGGACAGTGTAGATTTGGTCCTTGAGCTGCTGGACAGTAACTTGGAGAGAACTCTGTTTTAATTGGAAGAATGTGAAAATACTGACAAAAGGATGAATACAAACATGCTGTCCCACCCTCCTTCCCTTGACAATCCAGTTTGGCTGAGATGAGAGGTGTAGAAACCCTGCAAGCTGGAGTGGACACTGTTCCTTAGGGTACACAAACACAAAACAGCATCTTTTCTTTCCTTGAAGACCTGATCCCACCAGGCCATTGGGAGCCTGGACACGTCTCTGCTTCTTTCATGCCAGCCATCTTAGTTCTGTTGATCCCAGCTGGGAAAGCCAGGGACATTTTGGGGAAGGTAACTGGATCACCTTATAGGTAGAAGGAGAGTGTACACACAGCTCCCTTCCAAATGTACCTCTGGAGAGGAGAAAGTTTAAATAACTTGGCTGGCTTATTTCCTGGCTAGTGGTAAAAGCTGTGGCATGGTTATGTATCAGTCAGAGAAATTGAAAATAATATTATTTGCTCAAAAGCCATACTTCCTAATTTAACATTCATTTTGATAGATCTTCATTTCTCAGGTATGAGAGTTCACAGCATCAAGGCTCAGCATGAAGCTCTTTTCTCTGAATTATGCTTTTCTCTCCCTTCCACAGCCATTCTTTTCTCTTTTTCATCTACCTCTGTCTTAACAAATCTCCAAGCCCCTTTCAAATGCAATTTCAGGTATAGAGGATGAATGGCACAGAAGCCTAAAGCTCTTGCTGGCTTAGGTTTAAATTCCCTAAAAGGTCCCCCTTTTCTTGGCTTGGTGAAAGATCAGGCTGCAGCAGCAGCTAGTCAACCCATAGAGAATTACAATAATAATATAAATTACTTAGACCTGGGCTATGACAAAGATGGGTGAAGATGTATCTATTTGGGAAAAAAAAAAAAATCCTGAGTTCCTTGGTTCATGCAATATGTATCTTGCTTAAAAATATATAAATGCACATTAAGCCAACTAACTTTATACTCACCAGAATTTTAATAAGATATACTATATAAAACTCTTCTACAGTTTTGCTGTCATTTGAGGATAATTTACACGTTTCATAAATGTTTCACTGTTTATTCCTTAAGGCAAGTACAGGTTGCACTTGTTCTTCAAGTACAAGTTGGATTTGTTTGTGCTACTAATAAAATAGGTTCCAATAATAGATCATTGGTTTGCATGATAACATAGGAGGAGGAAAACCTCAGGATTTTCTGGTTTTTGATCTAAAGGGCTGATATAGTAGTTGGGAAACTGAAATTCACTTCAAAGTTTAGATTAAATTAACATTGTCTATTATATGATGCATTAGTTTCCCTCCAGTATATGTTCCCTGCTTTTTCTAATAAAATGCTCTTACAAAGTGCAAGATAGGAAGCCTGTGACTACCAGTCACCATCACAGATAAAATATTTCATTATGCTATATTTGCAAGTAGTATCTTCTAGTAGGTCAGCCAATACTGTTGGAAAAATACGTGTTTCAAGATTTGGCTTGTCTGTTTTTATTTCTTTAGAATGGTATCAGTTGACCTTACAGTAAATATTAGTTGTGTTCATAAACTTTGTCTTGCATGTACTCTGAAATCCTCATGGTTACTGTAATAAAACAGACATCTCATTTCAGAAATTAAAAAAAAAAAATGTTGAAAGAAACGTTTTTATTGATTAACTTTGGTGAACAGAGTAAGATATCTTTCTGTTTTAGTGATGTCATTCACATTTACCACTAATGAGTAAGTTGTTCTCAAAACATAAGCACAACCCAACAATAAGATAACATACTTCCAGCTCATGGAAAGTTGTAATTTTCTTAAAGAAAGCTGAGAGCTACTGTACAGCAAGTAAATTATCCACCCTTACTAGGATCATAATTTCTTTTGTTACTGGGTTTTGAAAGCATACAGTATACCTAGATATGTGTGACACATCTATAATTTACCTCCTTTGCTTTTGACAGCAAAGGAGGTAAAAAGCCAACTCCAGACTACTAAGACATAAGAAAACTGTGCTTATATTATCCTGCTGAATTTTTTCCTTACAAGAGAAATTAATTTTTGTTACCAAGAGTCCACATTTATCCTGTCATTATCATGTTGCCCATCTCTGCCTTCTTTTGATGCCTGAAATTTGACTCTGCTTCTAGGCTAGATATGCTCACTTATGAGTGCCAGAAAAAATTGGAAGAATTTTAAAACTTCATTTTTTCCTCAGCACTGGCAGAATAAAATGGAACAGAAAACAATTGTTTACATATTCACTGAATAACAGGTGATCTCACAAGTTCATTCCCTGTGGGGCAAATAGGAATTTAATTTTCTAGGCTACAATTATAAAGGTTACCAGCTGACTAGAGGCTCCCACTTCAGCTGCTGAATCTGTGCTTGTTTTCAACAGTGGTGATGTCCCTTTGAAATCCAGCCCCTATAAACCTTCTTAAAGATGAATTTCAGAAGTTTATTTTTATACACATGAGTGAAAAGTCTTGGAATTTGATCATAATACACATTAAGATGACTGAGGGTGATGAAGATTTCCAAGTCTTCATGAAAAGATTTCCAAGCACTTCATGAAAAAACTCATTAACATTATCCTAGGACTGGAATGTTTCCCTTCAGAGTGTTTAAATAAAAATCAGAGGAATGTACAACTTCCATTTCCAAGCTGTGTTTTTTCAGGCACTTGAAAAAAGATGCAAAAAAATATTTAGTGCTTTAGGCACATTCCCAAAGACTTGTAACAGTAAAAGTTAAAACATAATTTTTAGAATGCATGTAAACTTACAGTGATTCATATAGCAAGAAGCATTTGTCATATAATTTGATATTTGTATAAAAAGTAATTTTAAGGTTTGTTTGGTAGTTGAAACATTATGAAAATTAAAATTGGTAACCTAAGTATTTCAGATTCAGAAATAATTGTGCCTTACCACTTCTTTGTTTATTTGAGCAAAGAAAACAATGTTCTAAAATAAATAAAAAATGTCAGAAAAACTTCCCATGTGACAATTAAGCTTAATGAAGCTTGAATATACACAGCAAAAACCAGACTATAAGAGCCTCAGTACCCAGTGTGGGAAGATTCATTCAATAAAACTAAAAGCTTTCTACTAATTTTTGTACCCAGTTTACAAGTTGGTCAAAACCTAAAACTGCCAATGCAAAAAAATTATAGGCATGTGTATCCTCAAAAAGACTGTCTTCCTGACATTTCTCTGGTCATTTAAACATAAAGATGTTTAACTTGAACATAAAAAGTGAGGTTTTTTCCTTCTTTGAAGAAGCCTAGATTGTGAAAAATAGTCAAGAAGTCAAGAGAGTCCATATTTTTATATATGGACCTACCTCCTCACATTTCAGTGATACACAGATCATATTTCTAATACATGTCCATTAAACCCTCTTTTAAAAGCTTCCATTTGTCCTGAAGGATGCTTAAATACATTGGTCAGAGAGCTCTTCCAACCTTAAGACTTTTTTTTTGTCCAGTCCATGCTCAGTGGCAAAACAGCACCCGAAGAATACAGAATCAGACCTGACAATGCTGAGGATGGCCATCATGTCATGTTTTGTCCATATTCTCCTTCCCTGTACCTGTTTCAACTGCTGTCCTTGGGCAGTGAGATTTTTGGTTTGCCTACCACCTGAAGGTTAATGTGTGTTGACTTGTTCTAAAGTTTGAACACATCCTTGTTAACTGAAATGGCTTTGAAGAAAAATATCTCAGTTTCTTAAAACAGAATTTTAAAAGAAAGAAAGCAAAGCAAAACAAAAACAAAACAAAAACAAAAAAAAAAAGAGAAAAAACAAACCAAAATAAAACAAACAAACAAAGCAAAAATAAAGCCAAAAATCAATATGAAAATGAATAAGAGCTCACCTAAATCTTGCTGGAAAATAACTCAAGACAGAGAAGTAAAAAATATTAACACTAGAGCTGAGCAAGCTAAAGAGTGCAGATCTTCCACTGAACCCTGGGGCAAAATTGGGCATGTAGAGGTAGATACTGTGTCCCTTGCTAACCTAGCTTTTAATTATTGATCACATTACCTATCTGTGTTCATCTTGAGCCTGCAGTTAGTATGGAAGGGAAGTATGCATCTTTCTCCCCCAGCCTTTTCAAAACTGAGAGCTGTAGAGAGGAAATAGTTTCCACTAATAGCAAGCACTCCCCATGGCAGCATAACAAATGATTTCTGTGTGTGTGAGAAAGGAGAGGGTGTCTGATGCACAGGATTGGTTTTCACTGTTGTCAGGCATTGTCTCAGTTAGCTGTGCTCTCCTGACCCACAGTGCATAATGGATTTTCCAGTTCCTGGTGTGCATGTATAGCTAAGCCTGGAACTTCTTGCTCTTATTGTTGTGTCAGCTCAATGGCAGAATGCAGGTAAAAGTCACATATTTTTAACAGCTTCTAGATGGGGCACTGTGCAGGTCTGAACACACAGCCCCCATCCTGGGACTTATCTGGTCATGCACTAAGAGGCTGTAATCAGTAATCTGCAGAAGGAAGTCTAATGTTACGCTGACTGGAAGAGTTATGGTGAAATCACTGAATTTCTGTGATAAGAATGTGCATCTTTAATGGATAACATGATAGCACATAATTCTCTTTTTTGCTATCTGAATATGAAGAAAGAATGAATATACAGATAGAGTGGCATAGATAATCCCTTTTTGGGGGTGTTGTGTTCCTATGCACATGTGACTTGCTCCCTTGTGAGCAGAGTGTGCTGCTCTGGCAGCTTCAGCCCTAAGTCCAGCTCTGGCAATGACACTGACTTTTCCAATGTTTTCTATTAGGCTTCTCATTTCCTATCCTACCTGTGGAACAGGCTTTTGGGCAAATATTTTGTTTCATGTTGAGGCATTATATTATCCTTTAAACATGGATTGACAGGTTTCCTTTTGTCATACTTCATAAAATGTGAGATGACGTTCCATACATATAATTGTTCTCATCTTTTAAAACAAGTAAATTAATAGCAAGATGACTATAGAAAAAGATGTAAAAATGCATCAGACAAATGTTTTTAAATATAATGTTATTGATCAATTGGAATTTGATTAAATAGCAAAACTGAAATGTCTTTTCATGCCTTAGTCTCAACCACTATAATTTATCAAAACAAAACTAAAAAGCCTTGTAAACAACAAATGGGGTAAGTGATCATTTTATAGCTGCATCAAGATGTTTGCAATGTAATTTAAATGCCAGTAAGATAAGCATTTTCAAGAATTTTTTTTTCTTTCATAAAAACATGCAGAAAACTTGCAGTTATTCTGTCAATGAAAAAGGTAAAATCTTCTGCTAGGTCCTGCTGAATTATTGCTACTCTGCAAAAACAATGCAAGCAAGCAACAATCTGTTCCTGTGCAATGTGTTCCACTCAGTGTATGCCAGAGGTGCACATCTGTCTGTACAGACAGATGTGCAACTGGATTTGCAGATGATGGTGAACTGAGTACTTTTTCTGGAGTGACAACAACAAAACAGATCATTACACAGAACCAGAAGGTCTGTTACTGTGGTCTTCAGGAAGACTAAGCTTTTGTTCTTTCATAACAAGTCCTTTGAAATAAAATGACTGAAAAAAAATGGCCAAATTTAAAAGATCAGATCCTGAGCAGGAGCAGGGGGGGAAATCCATCCAAATAAACCCTAAATAAAATTAACCAAAGCCCAAAAAGCAGAAGTAAAAAGAGTGCAGTGGACAATATACACAAATATGCACAAGTGCAAGTAGTCCATACGTGACAGTCTGGAACAAGCAGCTGTAAGTGTGGTTTCCATTATCAGAGGTAAATCCTCCCAGAGCCCTCTGGCTGTGTAGGGTGAGTGGCCACCAGAACCTCCACATTCAGACTCACAGCTGTACAGAAAGGAGCACCACAACTCCTAAAATACACACAAAAAAATATTTCTCATGACTGGTCATGTAAGTGCCACAAAGAACCTAAGAACTTAAGTCTAAGATCAAAATCAAAGTTCTCAAAGCCTTCATTAAGTTGCTGCCAGAATTCACTACTTTTAAATACCTGCAACTGTGACACTAATGCACTTTGAAAGTATCTACACTTCTATTACTAAAGGTTCTGTTCCCATTCATGCAAGGCCTGACAAGGCTCAGATGTTTAATCATTGGAATTGGTAGATGTATTCTTTTTTCTTCTTAATCCTCAGATAATGGCTCAGTCTATTCACATCCCCAAATCAGAATCCTGAGAGGATGTAGGCATCTTTCAAAAAATGCAAAATAAATCTCAGATTTTTTTTTCCTGTCCTCAGAATTCCTTGCTCACAGTCTGTCTTGTGGGTATTGTGGATTCCTCTCTGAGACAGTTTGGATTCCTATGGGTAAACTGGATTCTGCTCAGGAGCTGAGTGGCTCGGGGTCTTGAGGGCAATTTTAGATAACAACAGAGCAGAATAAATGCCTAGTGCCCAAGAGAAACAGAACTTGACATAAATACAGTAGAACTTGTGCCAAGGGAGGGAATAAAGGAATAGATTTGAGACCTATGGAAAATCGAAAGTCAGTATCAGGGTTCAGGTACAAATTCAGAGGGCTTTGGAGCTCAGGTCTCATCCGGTAGAGAAGCTTTATGTCTTTATGGCCAATATTAAAACAAAGCATTTGGCTGAGGAAATGGATTGCTACAGGAAACAAAATGGCTGAGAAGTCCCTGCTCCATGGAATTACAGTATGACTTTGGCTCAACCCTCCAAAACTACTCTGTCTTAGCACCACTTCTGAGGATCATAAAGATCCATGCTGTTCTTGGTACATTTTACCTTCACAGAAATCTGGCTACCAAACAATAATGAGCTCTTTTGACATTGGAAACAATCTTTATGCTCTGAGCTAGATCCTGTTGGCATTTTTTAGCATTATTCTACTGGAGCTTTATTAAATTTAATCAAAATGGAAATATTTTCTTATCGTTTAGAAACAGATATCTCCTGATTATACCTATATATGCACAATTTTGTAAAGGTTTGAGTCAGTTTACCTGAAATTACTTGTATATTTGTTTGCACTCTGCACACTAGAATTTAAAAGTATATGAAAAATTTTACAGGAAAATATTCCTCTATTATTTAATTCAAAAAATAGATTTATTAAAGCAACATATAAAAATATGACTGTCAAGGATTAGCAGAAGACAGAGGCAATTAATGAGAAAAAAGAAATCTGTCCCTCTATATGTGAATTCACAGAATATATTTGAAGATCATAGTTTTCACACCTTGTGAAGTTTCTTTGTCACTTTACAAAAATGTGGTGCAATACACAAAGAATAGATAGGTCATAACAGTGCCTAGAGACCAGCTTTGGCAGTCAGTACAGTGTCAGAGAGAGAAGTACACAAATACAACTTTTGTAAATAGAATCTTGTTTCATCTGACCTGCCTGAGGAATACACTTTTTGTGAGCTTTCTTCATTTGGAGTTATTGTGATATAGACAAATCCCAATTTGCTTTGAGGTAGTGAAGATAAAAATGAAAAGTTTTGAATATTACCAAATGGAACACATATATTTTAGGAAGTATTAGCATCCTCTTCTGAAGGATAATATATTGGGGAAGCACACTCACTTTCAACTGGTTGCTGTTGTCTTGCAAACTCTGTTTCTCTAAGACTCAAAAGCCAGACTGAATTTAAATGAGATATTTGATTTCTTATTTGGATGCTGGCAAGTGAAAGAATACATCATAATGCATTTATCTGAAATTATTTAAATTTGAATTAAAATGTGCTCAAGACACTTTAGAAAATAATTAAATAATATTTAAATAACATTAATAAATTTTTATTTAAATAATATTTAAAACATTTTGAAAAGGAAGACCTCTCACCTAATGAGCTTTCATAGTATGCTATAAGTGATCAAATACAGCTGCCCTTTAAAAGGAGGTTAAATACTATGGGGCAGAAAAGAGAAAAGGCAGTAACCCACCTGGCAGAATGATATAAGGAGGAACAAAAGTAGAACTGCTAAATCAGGTTCCTTATCTTTATAACATCCCCTCTGAAGCAAAGCTTCTCCTTCCGCTTGCTGTCATGTGCATCTCAGAAATCAACATTCACAGACCATAGAAAAATGTGAATTTTAGCATATGAATCATGAATATTTAATTCTCATTTTTCATGTGTTTTTCAAGAACTCTTGACAATTATTTTACAAGATGGATTTTTCCCTAAGTGAAAACAAAAGTCTGCAACAGCTGAACTTGGATATTTGATAAGACAACTGCTGACAGAAACGTTTGGGGACTCTGCTGTGCAGAAACTTTAGATGTGCCATTTTTCAGTTGTGATTCTGGATTCACTAAAAGGGCAATTTGTTACATATATGCACCAAGACCTGTAGAGTCACATAATTTACCCATGTGTGTGGCTATGGAATTTGAGTAAGACATAACCCAAAACTTCTGTTCACCTTCAACTCCCACAATGGATATTTGTTGTGCACTGAGGTGTGGAAGGTGGGCCCAGGCATGAATTGGTTAAGGATGGGTGAAAAGCCTGCAGCTCCTTGACTGGACTCACTGTCTCACTGCTCCACAGGGTCCAGCACAGCTGATTTAGCACAAAATCACGGGTAGGGCAGAACACCTTGACAGAGAAGATGCTGCCCATACAGAAGGCCCTGCAGCAGGGCCTTCTGCTTTGAACTGAATGGTATTTAGTCACCCAGAACCTCACTTTGGCAATTTACCCATTCTCTAAAATGTATTTCTACTGGTAATTTTATTAAAGATTATATTCTGAGTCAACTTCTAGGGATGTGCAGCAAATGTGAACTGAAAATCCATCCTTTTGGGTTAGAAAGCTCTGGTGAGATATTAAGAGAAGTTAAAGAACATAGGAGTTGAATAAACAGCCTCAGTTTTGATGCAGTGTCATAAAATACATCTTGAATTACAGGGTAGATTTGTGGTTTAGGCTTTCTGCAGCTTAAGAATGGCACTAAAGGGCTGTAAAATTATATTAAACCTGATTTAGATGAATCACTTTCATATCAAACTCAGTTTTGGGTTAGCATGAGTAGAAATAAACCTATCTCTCATTTTAGGATGGCATAGGAAGGGACCAGGGAGTGACATGAGAGCTGGCCTAAACACCAAGGTGGGCTCACAGCTGCAGAGGAGGCAGGTCAGCAAAGATCCTCTCCAGCTCCTAAAAGGGCATATTGTTTATGAAGATCACAAGTTCATCAGATCTCATTCTGAGGCCCTTGAGGTGTCGTATCACGAAGCGGTGAGAGTAAATCAATATTGCCCCACTCCATATAATATGTAAATAAGGGAAGTAACAACCATTGCAGAATATATGGCTTGGTCTTCTGCCTAATGCAGGCTGAGAACTCCGTTGAAAATTTAATGTCTCTCTGAGATTTTCACCAAAAAACTGTAAAACTATGTCAGGCTTCCATTTGGCCCAATACACTGTTATTTATTTCTACTAAAGTTGAGTCTGGAAATTACAACTGAGGTAAGGTGTCAGGCAATGCACAAAAGGGCTTGAGTCATCTCAGCTAACTTTATCTAGCCATTGCTTAACACCTGGTTTAAAGTGTTGTCATCAGGAAGAGGTAGTGAGAATAATGTTCAGAGAGCAATTAATGTTATTGCAGTCTTAGACAAGGAGGATGATTCATCCCCTGAAGTGTCTGTCTCTCTTTCTCTTTATTAAATGTACAGAGAGACTGGAAAACGAACTGAAACGAGACTCTGACTTTTCTAAGGTTACCGTATGATGAAGTGAGTCTCATCTTATTGCCTATAAAAAGGTGCAGTCTAAAATGCAGTAGACCACAGACAGGAAGGACAGTAATTATGCAGAGATAAGAATCACTGATTTCCCTAGAATAAGACAAGTGTTTTGCCAGATGATTCTGCTCAGGATCCTTTGGCCCCTTCATCAGTTTTTTTTGGGGGGAATATCATGCTGCAATGTCTAACAAACACAGAAAAAAGAGTCCTTCCATTTGTCACTTGCACAGTTAGGTACTAAGATGAAGAGTCAGTTTTCACAAACATTTCTACACAGTTTTCAAATATAACTTGTTTCTTTCTAGGTAAAATAGGTGCAACAGAATGAGCTGTAGTAACTTGATAAGTTTACTGCAGTGTTGTTAAACCTTTACTATTACTATGTAGGATTTTCTAAGTAGTCTCCAAAATTATCTCCAAAAGGCAGTTCCAGTTACATTGAAAATGATGGAAAAAGACTTAATCCTCCTGGGTCTCTGCTTTCTCACAGAATATTTAAATTTTAAAATACATTTTTTCACTGTGTGGGACAACTTCGTTCTCAAGGCCTCACCTGGAGCTTACTGAAGTAAAATTTTTAAAAAATTAATTAATTGAAAATATGCAAATTTATTTCACTGAGTTCTTAAAGAGGGTCCACATATTTTCAAAAATTCATTGTGTTCTTTTTTATATGAGCAATCACACAACTTAGAGGGGAAAAAATTCCTAAACTGTTGCCTGGCTCCATAATGCAAAATTTTTCATTGAAATAAAACCTAATAAACAATAAAATAAATGCATGGAACTGCTTCTCCCTGTGACATAGGGTAACACCTTTGCCAGACAACACAAATTTCCTTGTAGAATGTTAGGGCAATCTAATAATGTTGCTGAATGTGTCATCAAACTACTTTTTCAGGATTGATAAATAGAAGATCGAAAAAGGAATGCTGAGAAGTATTCATAGAAACACCAATAATCAAAAACAGCTTTATTCACCCATGAAGGTATCTTATCAGTCAGAATGAGTGCTCCAGTAAACATGTTTGCTGAAGACATAACTTCATTTATAAAAGCAAACAACTTGTAAACAAAGGAACAGAACTGTTATCAAATGAATTGATAATATTGTATAAATCAATTGTGTGTCCTTGTCTGGAACACCATGTCCAACAAAAGAAGTTATAGCAGAAATAGATGGACTTGTGTGGAGTATGAATGAACAATGATACTGAAAACGTAGATTTTTGGTGCATGAGAAGAGAATAAAAAGACACACAAACAAACCCAGAAACATACAACTTCTTACTGAAAATACGAATCACTTTCTGGCTTACATAAAACAGGAATTTCCTCCAGCTGAACTTATATTGCTGCAGCGTTTTCTTTCTCTAAATTGTTTAGTCATGTAATTAATGTAATTCAAGACTTCTTGTAAGGAAAGGAATGTGAATAAAATACATAAACAACAAAAAATCAAGCAAATGTGATTGAATATTAAGGTGGCTAGTTTTTATCAGCAACATAGCTTCAACAAGATGTTTAAGAACTGTCTGCACAGTTCATAGTTTACAGGAAGTGTTGTCCAACTCTTTTTGGTTTTAGAGGTCTGGCCCTGAGTGAAAGCTTATTTAGTCATTTCTGGAACAAAGCTGAGTGCATGTGAGAGGTCTCTGGTATCAGGAAAACTCATTAGGGAGTATGAAATCAAATCATTTCTGTGCTGTTCTCATGGTGTGTCAGATTTGAGCACACAAAACAGTGCAATGTGTTTGAGCTTATGCTGGTTTGCTAATATTGGCTAAATAAGTATCTGGGTATGGAAATATCAGCTCTCATTGCCTTCATCAAACTGCAGCCCAGGGGTAGCTTGGAGGATGTCAGCAGCAGGGAGGAATCCATTACAGTCTTTTACACATCCCTTCCCTCAGAATCTGTGACTCACAGCTCTTGTTTTTTATTTTCTCCTTCACAGCAGCCAATTTAGAGATAGGCGACCTCTGATCCAAATGAAAGCAACTATTTCTAGCTCATGATGGCATTCAGCTGCAGTCTGATGCTGTTTCCCTCAGGCAAGAAGTCTCTCAGCTCTGTAGTGAGCACTGGTGCATCTCCTCTGAACTCTTTGGCTCTTGTGTACCTGCCCTGGAGCTTCCAGTGCATCCCAGCTCCCTCCTCCAGCCACTGACGGAGACTGTGGCACAGCAGTGGGACAGCAGCCAGCCTGCAGAGCACAGGGCAGAACAGCTGGGGGGGAATCCAGAAGCACCCTCAGACTGTCCAGCACGAGGTTGGTGCTGGACACTTCTCTCCCAATGCAGACCTTGACTTCCCTTCCCTGGGACCAGCCTGGCACCAAGGCTGGCCACAGCTGGAGCAGCCAGCCAGGACAGGCTGTGCCAGGGAGCACAGTGAGAACAGCTGGGACAGCCCAAGGCTGGGAGCAGAGCTGCTGGACGTGGGTGCTTCTTACCCCCTGCACCTGCAGACAGGTACCCATGTCTGTGTGCTTATGTGCACATAGCTGTGCACACCCTGTACGTGCTCATGAGCAAAAATGGGGTTTGCACAGGACAGCTCTGCTTTCAGCCTCCTCCCACAAATCACCAAAACCAGTGGGCTAGCAGAACTAAGAAATCCCAACAACACACAGGAGGATTCAGTGGAGGTTTTCTTCAAGGGGTGGAGATTCAGTATTTCACTTAGGAAATAAATAGGAAAATAAGTAGGAATAAGTAGGAAATAAGTAAGCTCCATACTTATGGAGTGAAATAAAACCTTCTATTTCATTTTACAAATAGGGATAAAACGCCAGGGCTTTCAATCAAACAAAGTTTCACCCCAAAAAGGCAGGGCTGCTGCCCCTTATTACAGCACCTAGAACACTGTGGTACAGTTTGTGAACTCAGAGGAAAATCTGGAAAGAAAACCACTCTCTCTGCACTATATTTGGTTATATTATTATTGCTTTGTTGTTTTGTATCTCTGTTCAACCTAAAAAAACTCCTCAGCATCCTTGGTGATTTCCTAATTTGTTTAATTCTCCTGCCACACTGGAACATATGGATCCCTCCCTTTCTCTTCCCATCCAAACTAAGTTAAATTTTTAGTTCTTTTACTTAATTAATTTCTGAGGACTGAGTGCTTGGCTTATCTTCAAAGCCATTAATAGATCTAGATCTAGATCTAGATCTTCCCACCATGATGGGAGGGTATTGTTTAAATATGAACCTTTAAAACCAAAAACCCTCAATGTTTTTTTCTAATATTTTAATGGATTTAAAAGACAAAAAAAAAGTTCTTTTGGCTGAAGTACACATTTTCTTTAGATGTGATTTTTCCCTACTTTTCTCTTTTAAAAAGCAAAACATGAAGGAGGTCACAAGAGTAAACAGCAACAATAAAGTTATATACATAGAAACATTTCAAAACATATTTCAAAAAAGCCCACTTTGTAATATTGATGAAAAATAAAAAGAATGTCTGCCTTCCTCATTTGTGCAAATGAATCATTGAATTTTCTGAAAATCTTAACTGAATTTTAAATGGATACTGGAGACTCTTTCTTATTTCTTCTTGGGTTTAGTATGCTGTAGCAGGGAGAAGGCATCAATTGACCATTAGTTAACTGTTTCCACCACAACACAAGACTAGGAGAAACTTGTTTAAAGTTTCTTTTGAAAGAAATCGGGAAAGTCTCTTGATAGCCCTGGAGTATTCCTTCCAACCTTTATCAATAACAGAATATCTGCATTTTCCACTCAAAATTACCTTGTTCCATTTGTTTCCCAGTGTTCTCTGGCAGCAGCCTGTGTTTTCCATCAGACCTGACTTATCCACATACCAAGCTGTCCAACACTCCTTTAAAAACTGACTTGTTGGACTGCAAGATGATAAACACCTATATTAATTCAATTTGCATCTGGTAATATCCTTTTATTTTTAGAAAGAACATGTTTCTCCTCATGTTGTTATCTCATAATTCAGTAACTGCCTGCCTTTGGCCAGTAACAAGAGCTTTTGGCTGGTTGGGTTTTTTTAGCAAGGTTTGGAAATGGATGTGAGTAAGAAAGGACTTCTGTCTCTTCATCTGCTGGTCCCACTCTTTTTGTAAAATAAAGGCCATCTGGATTTTATTTTGCACTGAAGAATGTACAGCATGTACAGAATTTTTTTCCATGTGAGAGACAGCATTCAGTTACAACTGCTTGGATTGTAAGCCTGAAAATGTTTGTGGCAAAATACCTGGCTTCAAGTTCTGCTTTCTAAAAACAAATGTGAGCTAAGCCTGATCTTGTGGGTGAAGGGGAGGAGGGTGGTGGATGGCATATTGGAGAGCCTGAGAGTTTTGAATAACCCACTCTGAGCCATTAATGTGCTGCCCTGAACTTCACGTGGCCCATCTTAATGACATGTCAAATCCCATGACCCTGTAGCAGCTCTGGTGAGAACAGATCGAAACCTTAAATAAGACATATAACAGCTTTAAGCTGGGGGAAGAAAAAAAATAAATAAACAGAAAAAAAAAATCAGCTAAAAAGGAACTTGAGGAAAGCATAAATTTAGCCTGTGGTGTACTGTGTACTCAATGTGTGCTGGCAGAGAGGGTGGGGTTTGTTATTGTGAACTTCTCTGCTTCGCAATAACAACTCTCCCAGCGACTGCTGCCTGTGCAATCATCACCATCATCATCATAATCATCATCCTCATTCAGAAAGAACACCTGGTCTCTGTGGGGATATTGTGGATGTAATATAGATGTGAGACATTTTTACACCTGAATTGTTATATGCATACACTTAAGAAAACTTGGCTTTAAGGTTGATGGTGGCTTATATGGAAGGCAATTCCTCTTCTAAGAGCATGGCAAGGCTGAAGTGAGTAAGAAGGGACTCATGGTCATGTTATGCCCCTTCATGCCCTGCGTGGTAGGCTATGAGGTACAAAGAGCCCAGTCCCATAATGGCTTCACTGAGCTATCCTCTGCATTTCCTAACTTTATAGGGGAAAAGAGAACTTGTTTATCTGCCAATACAAAAGAGTACCTCATTATTCCCCTTTGGGGATGGGGCAAAATTCCATAATCTTAAAACTGAATCTAAAAGCAAACCACAAGATTGTCCCACCTTCTGTGAAGTAAGGGACCAAGTTATGCTGGAAGACCCAAGGAGGAGACCCAGGCTCATTATGAAAGATTGATGTACAGCCAAGTCTGGCCCGGGCATTTGCACCTCTAAAATAAAGCACTGCTTGCAAGTGGGAGGAGAAAGGGATGGTTTGACACATTTCCATTCTCTCTTAAGCTATTTCATGTCTATTAAGCTAATGAGAATTAAAAAGAAAAAAGAAAGAGAGATAAACAAAAAATGCAGTTCAAAATGAAGCATTTCAGAGGTGAAGTAAAAATTTCTAAGCTACATGTGTGCTGTACATATTTGAACAGTCCTAAGGAGAAACTCCCGAAGCAGCAGTGTAGAAGAACTAAACATGGTGGGCTGAACTCTCCTACTCTCATTCCTACTCCTGCTCTGTGTGTCTGTAAGACAGCCACAGTCTTTTTTTCTGCTAGTTGCAGCCATTTAAAATCCAATTGTTTGGGTTGCACTGAATGTCTGGGTTTCTCCCTGCAATTGAGAGCAAAAAAAGGCACCTCTGTAGGGGGACTGTGAGACAGGTGTCTGAACAAGACAGGGTCTGTTGCTGTCTGGACATCATCCATAATGGAAATCTTGGCAACTGGCAAGCTGAGTTGTTGAAATGCTCAGAAGGCTTCTGTCACAAAGATACACACAGGATGCAGGACTCACAAAAGAGTTCAGGAAGTTCAGCTGTTGTTGATTATAAGATTTCTTTTGTTATTCTCAAGCATATATAAGCCAACAGATTTAAAGCCTCTTTGTTTTCCTTCAGCCACCACCTAATGGTACTTTGCTGACATTCATGCTTCACACACTGTTCACAAAACTTGTTTTTCAAACTGCATCACTTGTTAAGATTGGGTTCACCTTCCCTCAGTCCCAGACAGAATGGAAACAATTCTCCCTGTACAGCACATTTCCATTTCTCCCAGATGATTCTATTTATTAATAATTCCATTATTTAATGTTATCAGTCATTGAATATCTGTTTTATCTCTCACACATATAATCACAATTTTTACCAGACTACATATTTTAAAAGTATGTTTGATCTGTCCTTTGTGATGTGTTTCACAAAATCACTGCCAAAAAACACTGAGGCAGTTTGTGGGAAGCTACAAAAAGTTCAGCCTGCACAGTCTGCTTCATTAGGTCTAAGATTATATTTTGATTCTAAACTCAAACAGTGCTCACTGAAATGCCATCAATCAAGATAACTAATGAATTTATATGCCATATGTTCTCTAAGTGGAATTTTAATGAGACATTAAAATGTGCTTTAAAGCTCAGGTTATTCACAAATATCTTAATGTTAAATATGTCAGTGTCATACAAAATATTTGACTAAGACAAACATCTATATGAGAGTTTGTGGGTCGCATTAATGGGAAATGTCTTTTAAGGCTAAATTGATCCATTCCCCTGAATAGACTTATTCTTTTGTAGAAGCCACCTCTTCTAACACTAAACTTGCCCCTTTTAATGGTAAACATTAACCTGCCAATGACTAGGCTAGTACAGATTCCTGCTTTTTTTGTGAAGATTTACATGCATGATGTTGTATTTTATAGGTTCATCAAACCGTCACTTCTGTCTTATCCAGTACTGATAGCTTCTACTTTAGGCAGTAAGATTTTAGAGGTGATTTTCTGGATTTCTTAGATAAAATTGGCCTTTAATCTTAGAGAAGCATCTTCATTTTCTTCTTATCTTTGTGCCTAGCCATAATACTAGCTATTCAGTGCCTATTTCAAAACTGGGATTAATTTGGGGAATTCAAAATCTATAAAATGTTTACCTGCCATCGTCTCACAGGCCTCCCTCTCCTGTCTTTGTTAAGGCTGATGGCCAGATCTTCTGATTATGTTGGAGCTCCCAGGTGGTGGTCATGCAGCAAGCAGAGCTTGCACAGCACCCTGTGTTCCACTTCCAGCCACAAAGGGTGTTCACTGGGGATCCCACAGTTCCTTCAATTACCCAGAAGGAGGCAACTGTTGTCATCTTTCTCCCACTTGTTGTAAGCTCCAATAGACAACTGTGGGAACTAGGCAGCATCCTTTTGCAGCATCCTAGAACTTATCTCAGCAGATTTGCTGATGACACCAAGCTGAGCACGGTGATTGACACACCTGAAGGATGGGATGCTATCCAGAGGGACCTGGAAAAGCTCCAGAAATGGGTCCATGGAATCTCATGAGGTTTAATAAGACTGAGTGCAAGGTGCTGCACCTGGGACAGCCCCCAGGATCAATCCAGGCTGAGGGATGGACAGATGGAGAGCAGCCCTGCTGAGAAGGACTTGGGGGTGCAGGTGGATGAGAGGCTGGACATGATCCAGCCATGGCACTCCCAGCCCAGAAAGCCAGACGTGTCCTGGGCTGCATCCAAAGTGTGGCCAGCAGAGGAGGGAGGGGATTCTGCCCCTCTGCTCTGCACTGCAGCCTGCAGTGCTGCATCCAGCTCTGGGGTCCCAGCACAGGAAGGACATGAAGCTGTTGGGGCTCTTCCATGAGGAAAGACTAAAAGAACTGAGATTGTTCAGCCTGGAGAAAAGAAGGCTTAGGGTGACCCAACTGCAGCCTTCCAGTACCTGAAGGGAGACTACAAGAAAGATGGAGAGGGACTTTTTGTTAAAGAGCATGTAGTGACAGGCCAAGGGGGAATGGCTTCAAACTGAAAGAGAGCAGGCTTAGATCAGAGATTAAGCAATTCTTTACTGTAAGGGAGGTGAGCGACTGGAACAGGTTGTCCAGAGAAGCTGTGGATGCCCCATTCCTGGGAGTGAGTGCTTGAGATCAGGCTGGATGGCATTTTGAGCAATCTGGTCTAATGGAAGGTGTTGCTGCCCATGGCAGGAGTGATGGATCTTTAAGGTTTGTTTCAACCCAAGCCATTCTGTGATCCTGTGATTCTATCATTCTGTGACTCTATGATCTTACAAAAAGCCCATAGAAGTCATATGAATCATTGTATTTCAAGCTCTACAGCTCTTGCATAAATTTTCTTACATGTTGTTAAAGGACCTTAAATAATGCTATAAGTAAAGCTAGGTAAGAATTTGTTTCTTTATATGAAAATATAAAAAATTTATACTTTTTAGAATCTGAAAATTCAGCAGTCAATTGAGTGGAGTTTTATTGGGAAAACAATCAAGCTGAAACTTCAAGTGAGGAATGAAGGACGGAGACAGACTGAAATAATGTTTACTGAAATAAAAGATAACTTGGTGTCAGGGCCTCCCAGTTTACATCTGGGGCCTGAATAATGGAAAATGGACCTTTCTTCTTGATTTGTGGTTTTTTTTCTTGGTTTGATTTATTTTAAGGTGGGTAAGGGGAATTTTTTGTTTTCTTCACTGAAAACCTGCATTCAGTCAAGATTTTTTGCTAGAGCAGGATAGAAAAAACAAATAGAAAAAAAAAAAAAAAGAAAGTAAAGAACCCCCTTGTACTAGAAAGTTTCATGGGATGTGAAAATTATTTCCTGCTTAGCCTGAATAGTAAAACCTGGCAAAATCTCCACAGCTGTTTTTGAGTGTCTCCCTGGTGCTGGGAGTTAAACACATCAGAGGGAAATGAACGCAGCATGAGTAACATGATGAATATTCATGTCCTGGATGTGGGTCTTGGAGTCAGCAGAAGTAAGTTCATGCCAGATGTGATGGTTCAGCCCAGACGAAGGAGATTTTCAAAGAATCCTGTGGAAAATTTGTTGTGCTCCTACTGAGTGAAAGAGTTCATACCTCTTCCAGCTGATGACTCAATAAAATGATTTTTGCTTTAAATTTACAAAGAACACAATTGGGTTTAGGGTGTTTGCGCAAGCTTGTAGATGTGAATGAAAACAAGCAGAGAACCCAGATAATTTTTTTTTTCATTATTTGAGTGACTCTGAGGTGCTTTAGACATTTAGGATGCTTTGTTTTTCTGGTACTAGCAGAGCTAGTGCTATTGGCAACCTCTAAATTCAAAACAAGCTTTTTACTTTTTTTCTTCACTACATCCTTGCTATTTACTGTTAACCTGTGAGTGCTTCCAAGCCAATAAGACAGAATCTTAGTGAGTGTGGAAACAGCCCAGTTGGCTGACCTCAAGCAGCTTCCTCATCTCAACATGTGCACAAAGACAGCCCTGAGCAGGGCTGGCAGCTCTTGAAACTGCAGAGCCTCCTCAGCTTTGCCTGGTGGAGCTCTGCCTTTCCCCTCTGCTAATCATTTCCTGCTCCCTCCACCCCCTTCCAAGTGTGTGGGCCCAGAAAGTACTGGCAGTCCCTCAGTTCATTGTATGTCTGGGCTACATATTATTTACATTACAGTAGTTGCAAATGGCTCCAGTTGGGATCAGGGCTTGTTTCTTTTCTTTTTGTTTGTTTTTTCCTTAAACATTGGACAAATAAGAACGAAAAGTTTTCAGTGTAAAGAGATTGCAACTGTGAGCTATGAGAGTGGCTATGACAAAAAGATCCTGTGTAAAAGCAGGGAAGAAAAAAATAAGAGAGAGAAAGCAAGTGACAAAACACAAGTTTGGCTTTGATCTCACACCTGCTCCTAATAGTTTTTTTAAACACATTTCTTAATTTTCAGCATGCTAAGCCACTATTTCTTATGAACTGATACCAACAATAATGCTGGAACAATTTGATGTGTGTCACCATGAACTGTAAACAGATTTGAGAACCATGCTTCACCTAAGAGTGCTGCCCATCACATTATTCTTCTTACTCTTTCACAACTGAAAGAAAAACATTTGAGGAACTTATTTGGTGACCTGTCAAAGTGATCTCATGCATTAACTATCCCACGCACTTTATCCACGCAAAGATAATGAAAGGAACCAGAACAGATCTTGTTAGAGAATTTACCTTTATGATCTGCCCTCATAATCCTTTCAGTCATGGATAAAGGATCAGAAAAATAAAAAATATGCTCCAAAAGTTAGTGTATAGTGAAAAATTGGTATCTCAGTAAAAACCTGGATTTCCTCAAGATGATATTCCACCTCGTTGTGGTAACAATGCAGTCCAGCATGGAAAAGCATTGTACACAGGCTTTGCTAACCTTATTGGGATTGCTTTAGGATAAAATGAATAAGACTTCTAAGAACCCACTGGTCACTTATGATAACAAGATGAGAAGAGGAACAAAGAAAGTCTAGTGCTTCAATTAGCTGAAAACTTTCTATGTGCATAGACAGTGCAAGAAAAAAAAAAGAGTTTATACTCTCACAACATAATAAAAAATGCAATTTTTTCCTGGTATAATAAAGTCTTACTCGGGTATCTTAATATGCTAAAAAATTACAAGAAGGAATATTGATAGAACATTAAAGGCAAGTGGGGGAAATGAAGAAGGGTGATTTTAAATAACCACATTAACCTGATGAAAAAAGGTTAACAATAGAAAGGGCAACAAATGTGGGGACTATAATGAAGAAGGAGGCAGTTCACCATGAATACCTATCAAGAGGATGAAGCTTTATGTAAGCAGCCCATCAAAGAGACAGTCAGCTTTGGGGATTTTAGTCACCCACTTTGTCATTGGGAAAATAAACCAACATGATATGGAAAGGTGGCAATTCCAGATGTGCTGGAAGCAGCGAGAAGAAAGAATTCAAGAAAAGGAAGGATGGAGTAGATGAGAACAAAACCTTGTAGGCAAATTAGGGGAAAATTACTGTGAAATTGTTAAGATCATGATCTTTAGAAAATAAGGGAAGGGAGTAGCAAAAATGCCAATGAAATTCAAAACACAGACTTCATCCATTCAGAGACCAGAAAATAAAACCCAAAAGAGACAAGAAACAAACAAAACAAAAACAAACAAACAAAAAAAAAACCCATGCAACCAAACAACAACAACAATACCTAAGGAGAAACAACACTTTCCTGAACAGGAAGGACTTGGGCATGAGCTGTCTCAGTGTGGAGAGAGAATGACGAGCCTAGATGGAAACCTGCTGGTTAAAATCACTGTCTTTTCAATAATCACAAACCTATGAGTGTCACAATAAGAAAGTGGAAACTAACCAGAGTAACAAGGATGAGTAGGAAAGAGCACAGGCATGTGGGGAAAAGAGAAGAAAGGGCTGTAAAGGATGAACAGAGAGATGTGAGTCACAGTCATTCAGTAACAAGATCAGGAGTAAGAAGAAGAGGAAAAGGTGACAGATGAATTAAGAAAACTGAAATGTTTAATCCCTTCATTGATAAGATGGTCAATAACAGTCATGCAGATATCATCTTTAACCTCAGTAACACAGGAATGAGATGTCAGGTTAGAATTGGGAAAGAAAAGTAGCAAAGAGTATTTACACAAGCTGAATTGCTTTAGATCAACAAACTCGGATGAAATTTGCCCTAGGGGACTTAGACAACTGGCTGAAACTGCTCCCAGGGACATTATTTTCTATTTTATGCAATGTGAGGAGAGCAGGTGTGGGTTCAGATGACTATAAAAGGCAAACTTTGAACCAGTTTTAGCTGGAAAATGAAAATAAATATGACGCTAGTGTCCACAATCAAGCATTGCAACAGTTTCCCTAATGCATTGGCACGTTTGCTATCACTTACAATCTGATTTAACTTGGATTCCTTTTTCATAAGGGCTGCTTTAACTCAAACAGAAATTACAGGGAAATCTGTAAAATAAAGTATGTAGAATGGAGGATTATTTATCTGGGAAGCTATCAAATATTTGGGGTGTTGCAAAAGTGGAGAAAACAAGATCAGGGCAGTAAGTAAATGCAATGAGCTGATCATCCTGTCTCCATAGAAACTACAGTCTTGGAGTAGTACTCATGAAGTACAAGGTACATTTAAAGATATTTATTACAGTTTAATGCAAAGAAAAAGGTAGTGAAGGGTGATTCATCAGAGATGGCAATGGAGTGACTGGAATATGTGGGCTCAAAAACAATACCTAGCATTACCTCATCCTTTTACAGCCCCTCTTGATCTTGCAGTTGGTGACTCCACTCTTCTCCAGACAAAACACAGTGGCACTGTCTGTATCAGCAGACCTGAAGAAGATGGCGGATAAATGACAAATAATTATTAGATTTTTGAAGATCAAGTCTTTGGCTTCTTCAAGTCTTTGGCTTTTCTGAAATTCCTTTATAGAAATTAAGAAAGTCCTTAGAATAATCTCTGTTGCAGTTTCCTTAATTTTTTTTCTTTTTCAATTTTCTAAATTAGTTGTATTTAAAAATTGAGTTACTATAAGACTTCCTATTATAAACACTCATGTTTTTTCTATTTTTTCAGAATTAGCTGGTTATTTACTTATAGTCAACAGAAAATTAAAACACAGATATCCTGTGAAATTACTTCTATACCACACAAAAAAAAATAGAAGTGATTTGGGGTTTCACATGTAAGACAAGTAAAGCTTAAGCTGCAGAAATATAACTTGTTTGCTACTTAGTGAAATGTATTTGAGCTTTCAGCTACAGGCTACAAGTGTAAACACTCAAGTTCCTCTCTTCTAAGAAGGAGTCTTTGAAAAAATTAGTATTTCTCAGAAGGAACACATATTACCTTCTCAGGATTTCCAAAAAGGCTACATTAATGCAGAGGAGTCATAGAAATGAGAGGGGCTTTATGGCAGCTGCAATTGATCAGTAGAACATGTTTTCACTTTACAAACATTTCTACTCAACTCAAATCACATTTTTTAAAAAATATCATTTTAGAGACACTGCATGTTGTCAAGAAATTCTGAAAATGTTTTCAGAAAGTAGCTGGATTTTAACAGAAACAGTGTTTTCATTTCAAATTTTGAACATTCATAGTAAAATAATATTGATTTTAATTTTCGTCCATTTTCCTGGTACTCCTGTCCATTTTGTTCAACATGTTTATTTTGTCAGAAAAATACTTTCTTCACATAAAGGCAAATTCTATTCAATGGACAACCCATTCTTTAGTTATTTATTCGTTTAACATTACCCCATTTCTTAAAAAGCAGTATCTGCATCTCTCTGGATGTTCTAGCATTTCCCTAATCCAAAAGTTATGGAAGTGACTGGCTTCTGAAAGCCAGTGCTGCCAGCACAGCAGAGCACCATACAACACAAGCCACCTGTGTGTGCAACTGAGAATGGCCCAGAAGTGATTTGAAGCTGCTCTGTACCTCTCTGCCACACT
The DNA here is from genome assembly GCA_013397555.1 of Urocynchramus pylzowi. Lineage (NCBI taxonomy): Eukaryota > Metazoa > Chordata > Aves > Passeriformes > Fringillidae > Urocynchramus > Urocynchramus pylzowi. Next base: position 1,269,490 of record VZRH01002546.1, read on the forward strand.
GACTTGTAAGTTCCCGTGTGTGCAGCCTTTTTCTGCTTGCAAACAGCAGGACTAACTTGGTCCTCTTCCAAGCAGAGAAGCAAATGTGGAGGTCGATGACAGCAGCCCACTCCCCCAGCTGCACACCTTCTTATCACCCAGTGTGCCCTCTGACAGCTCTTGGCTGCTCATCACTTGGGGGCTGGAAATGGTGTACAACAAATTGGAAAGTTTCTTTGTTTTCAGAAAGTGGTGAATTTTATCCTTTTTCAAACCAACTTTTATCCTTTTCCAATCATATCTTCCCCCAAACCAGGATGCTTTTTGTAGTCAAGGCATGACTTAAATATGTCATCCAAACCCAACAAACCTATTACTTTATATTTTACCTTTCAACTGCCACCTTTTGTTTCATAAGGTATTTCTCCATAGCAGCGTTCAGATAAAATATTTTATTTGGCTTAGGGAACTTTCCAAAGTGTTTTTTTTTTTTCTTTAGTATTAAAACCTTCTTGTCTGATAAAGGTGAATGCAAAAATCTACATGTTTGCATGTCTTGCATTTCTTGTATGAATTTCCTTTTACTGATGTTTGTATGGCTTTATCTAATGTAAGCCAAAGGGGACAACTCCATTGAATTTCTCCAAGAGAAAACCAACAATTGTAGAAAGAGATAGCAGAGTCCTTCCAGAAGTTTGCTTTGATTCATGAAAAAAAGTTTAAATGCATATATGCTGATCTTGGAGACATTAGAAATATATTATTTAAGTTCAAGGTACTGCTCCATATTCAAAGGAAATAAGTAAAAGAAAAAGCAGAGTTGCAAAACACAAATGAAAATCAAATTTGTAACTAGAAGATCAGCTGATCATCCTTTCCCCCAACCATGGGCAATTTTCCTTCACCTTAAAAAAAATATATGTATAAATTTCATATTCTGAGGAAATTTCTGATGTCCTTTTGTCGGAATGAGATCATCTATTGCAATGGCATTACCTCAGAAGACTCTGAAATGACATGGATTTTCAAGAGTTGCAGGTATTTGTGACACCCCAGAGTGTTGCACCCTGGGGTGGCTTTAGGCAGAAAGGAAAGCCTGAGGCTGTTCATAATACTGAGAGAGAGGGCAGAAGAATGGTTTTAATCTTCATCTTACCTGACAAGATAACCAGCATCTCAAAAGAGCTGACCTGTTTTTTATCACTGATCACCTATTGCTGAGCCTGATTTCCACAAGTCCATGTAGTACATTGTGAACCTTGCTGGTTTCCAGCATAATTCATCATGCATATTCTGAATGCCTTTACCTGTTCATTTGGAGGATTATCCAACGGGTGGAGGTAGGGAAAGTGTGAACAAAGATGACACCTCTGAGTAGTGGGGAAATCACATTTGTGTACAGCAGCATCAAAAATCCTGTGGGGATGCTCTGCTGAAGGGATGATGAGGGACATAAAATATATTTAAGATATATGACTAAGCTGATGACTTAAAAATGCTATTGACAAATAATCACAATCCAAATTATAGACAGAGGTAATCATCTACTTTGTAATGAAGTGAAAAGAAAAAAGAAAAATGGAAATCAGCCTTGCTTACATATAACCAAGCAAGGGCTCAGACTAAGCAGTGTGCAATATAATTTTAGCACATAACATTCACAAGAAGCCAACCACACTATCTTACGTGGCCATTTCTCAATTTTAAATATAGAGACAGATAGAGTCCAGCTTCTTCTTTTTTTAACCAATTAAATGAGTTAAGTTCTTCAGTGTAGTGTACATACAACCTTTCTGCTAAATGTCTTACACCCATTACAAACTTGGTTTTAAATTGTTGCTTTATTCATTTTCCTGAAATGTCTTTGCAGTTCACTTATGAGTCTGCTTAAATATAAGACTATCCATAAAGTCAGCACAAGCATGGTGGGAAAGTGGAACAAAAGTTGCCACTGCATGAATTGACATTCATTGACCATTCAGTGACCATGATTTTGGGTTTGGTTTGGGGTTTTTTGTTTTGTTTTCTAACAAATATGCTTTGAGTTCATTTTGTTTGTCTCATAGCTGCTGAGCCTTGAGGATACCTGAGTCATATTTCGATGATTCCTTTATTACATCTGGGCAAAAATAATACTCTAAAAGAGAAAGGCAAGAAGAAAAAATGAACAAGAGTGGTTGGAAGAATGAAGAAGTGAAAAGACAGATATTGATAGATGTTGCCAAATGATCAGAGGTCCCAACTGTTCTCAAAGTAAGTCCCATTCAAGCAAAAGATCTTGGTAACAGAAGGCAACCTGGGACCACAGTACAGACAGGAGCAGAAAATGTAAAAATCATAATTGCTTTCTGTTCCTCAAGTAGAGAAGTGACAGTAAACAAGGCTGAATATCAGAAGAGATTTAGGGTGGGGAGAAAAGATGTGGCAGATCTTTCTTGCTTAGCACCATTGCCAAGCCAAGAAGTTGCACCTGACACACACCTCTCTCACCAGGAGGCAGGAAGCTCCCACCTGCCAGGATGAAAATCCATGAAAGGTCCTGGAGACAAGACAAAATTAGTGAACTGTTTTGTGCTTTCCCACCAGTCACAGGCAGAGAACTCTTTGTCCACTATGTCCCTGAATGCTTTCTTGTGTGTCGCCTTCTTCTTATTTCAGCATCAGCTTCCAAGGCTGGAGTTCATCTACTCCCTCCTTTTCTTTCCTTCCATTGGCCTCCAGATCCCCTGATGATGGCCTCTTTGCACACCAGTGCAGTTTTAAAATTGCAAGAAATTAAATTTCAATTTCTCACACAATGGCAGGTGCATCCTTTTCTACTCTGCTGGTGGAAGAAGAATAGCAGCTGCCCCACCAGAACAATAAAACTACTTTCCAGCCCTCTGTGACTGGCTGTCAGTGAACAGCCATGCATAAATATAATATATGGAGATCCCAGGGGTGGCATTTGTCATCTCTTATCAGCTCTGCCACACACACCAGAGTTTGATAGGACACTTAGAAGGATGATAAAAGCTACTATCAATCTGCCTAAGTAGTGCTATTATGAGCAATAGTAACAATATCAATAGAATTATGGAAAATCAGCAGCTATATTATTTTAATGCTCATTTAATTATTCATTTTTTTAAATTTTTCCTTCTTCTCCTTAAGATAAGGACAGCTAAGATAGCATATCTGCATTTTTTTATTAACCTGGTACATTCATGTCCTTTTTTATGCCTGAAAAAAGCTCAGAATATCTTCTAATTAATTTTTAAAATACAAAACTAAAAATGAAATTAAATATAGTCCTCCAAAGTAACCTCTTGAGCCCTTTTAAACATCCACACCACAGTGCACATTCATACCCATATCTGGCCCATCTGATTCCAAGTGTTTGCAAAGCAGTAGTATACATAATAATGCTAGAATTATTTTGGGACTTATTACCATTGTAATAGTCTGGTGATCTGCCTAGTTCCATATCCTTTCTCAGGCAGTGCTCTATGGCAGATGTTCCACAGGAAAACATTAAATTCCCTATAGTGTACTTAACACTTGTGTAATATTACTGCTTCAGGGAAAATTTAAAATTTTTCCAGTTGATAATCAGCTCACATATATTGAAGTATGAGGACAGATAATTTATTATCCTACCCAGTGCGACTGCAAATGATATTTTAATTCCTGAGCCTTCTTTTCTGAATCCTACTGATTACTTCTTTTCAGTAATACCCTGTGATTGCTAGTTCCCAGGGCTAACATGTTGCATTTGGTTTTGTTCCTGTGGATCTAAATGAGCATGTTTCAGTTTCATCCCTTTTTTTGTTCCACATACTTCTGGTTTTTGCACAAGTAATCAAGATGAAGACTCTAGCTGTCCTCTACTGCCTCCATAATATAAGTCATTTAATATGCCTCCATGGCATCCTTTTTTACTTCTTTACTCCTCAAAATAAAAAGGTTGTGTAATTAAATAATTCTATTCAGAAATCCCGCTGTTGGATCTTTCCTTCCAAAACCACCAGTAACCCAGACAGGTCTGATCTATCTTTTTGCAACTGAAATGAAAGAACTGTATGAGGACACAGTAATAACAGTAACTAAGGACAACAGTTTGCTCTTTGTAACTATACCTGACCAGAGTCTTACACAAGCTTCTCTTGAATTGGCAGTGTTGACTGGCAGTTTTGCACGTCAGAAGGCTGCATGGTGTTTCATTTCCAGCTGGGCTTAAAACCAACCACTACATAATCCCATTCAGAGAAGCAGTAGTAGCTGCATGAGCTGGGCATTGCAATATGTTCAGAATTGGTAGTACAGGTATAAGCACTACTGCAAAGCACACAGGGAAATCTGCAGTCAGAGGAGGAAATCCATGTCACTTGCAAACCACCGGCAGCTGGAGGATCCGCCTCTCTTCTTCACTGCGCTGCTCGTGGAGCTGTCAGCAGAGATTTTCCTTGCACATCTCTGTGAGACTCTGTGACTGCAGTACCTTAAACACTGAAGGGATGTCAGGACCACTTCCAGAGAGTCTTTCCCCACCATAAATATGTAATTGCTGGTCTCAGATCTCCACATGTTGAAATCCATTAACTGGAAGAGATATCACTTGAATAGACACTTCTGTGAAAAAAACTGTGTGCTTTGTGGACAAGGTCTTGTGATATTTGTCCAGTAAAAAGAAAGCTTTTTAAAGCTTGGTTATCCAAATTAGCTCCTTTTGTTTAGATGGAAAAAGAAAAAAAAAAAAAAAACAAAACAAAACACAGAAAAAAATCCCAGGATGTAGTTCTGGTTCTTTTTATTACACAGGTTTGATAGGAAACAAGAAAGCACTAATTCTACCTTTCAAAAGGAGAGGAAAAAAATAAGGTCAGCTCTGCAGATCTTCTTGATGTATTGGGCTAGGAAATACACATGAAGCTTTAAAGGTAGGAGGCATAGTGAAGCCCCATAGGGAATAGAAGTCAGTGGGGTGCACGGATGCTTCCTTTCAGAATGATACCAAGGGGGTTAATGTCTGGCCTGATGATAAAAACCTGGCATCTGTTACAGAAAACACAATGAGCATTGTTGTCATTGAGAGAATGGCTCTGTTTTTCCTGGCATGAGTTACTGTTTGGAAGCTGGTTTAAAATAGAAAAGAAAAAAAAATCTCACTCTCCAAACTCAAAAATAAAAGGCTATGCCAGAATCGTGTTCTCCACTGCATTTCTAGGAAGTGTTATGGGTTCATTGTTCTGACAACATTATTTACATACCTTAAATTCACATGCTGCTGAAATGCACAGAAACTGTACAGGCTTTGACATAGGCACCAACTACTGTGTTGATTATGGGTATGCTCAGAAATATAGGCTGTTTTCCCAAAGGCTGGCTTCAGGCACAGGGCACTAGTGATGCTGGGCTGTCTCCTTTGCCAGTGGAGAGAGTGACTTCCCCTGTGCAAGATTCAGAGCCCCCAAATTAAGAGCCTCTTCAGACTGTCCCTAGATAAGGTTCTCTTTTTTTCCATTGGAGATTAGTCCATAAATAAAGTTCTTCTTTGTAGACTTCCCTTACAAAGCATTCCAAGTATTCACATGTGAAATGGGATCACACCCTAGCCTCTTCACTGACTTACCATTTTTACGTGAATTTTTTCTCCAGAGTTGAAGAGACTTTTTTGCACCTTCTTGCCTATATACATTAACAAGATATAATATATCCTGCTATAATATAGCATCTCAGTTTACACCTAACTAAACCCTGCACTCACTGGTTTTGGTACCAAATGCAAGGGAAGAAGACAGCAGGCTTTTACTTCTTCCTGCTAACTGCTCCATCCCTGTTCTGTTGCTCTGTGCTATTTGTTGTCTATCAGCTAAATAAACACAAGCAGGATGAAAAGGTAAAACCAAACATTTCTTAGCCCTTGGTTAAGAACCCATTGATTTCCATGCTATGAAATTTCAGGCCTAATGAAGAAAATAATCTCTGCAGGTGATGAGCAGAAAAGACAGGAGACCATATGCTATTCCCAGGCTGCATCACTTACTTCAGAACAATGCAGAGGATCCTGCTGGCTATGACCACAGCTTGAAATTAAAACATTGTTTTCCTTTTCATTTCAGACAATGCTGCTAGTCTGACCCAACTACAGAAAGCCTAAACTGTTCAAAAGATGCATCAAACTGCACCCTGTAGATTTGGTCAATAGCCAAGAACATTGCAGCAGCCAGTGCAGTCCATGCTCCTTTTACTTCCTGGGAGGTGACAAAGAAACAGAGGTGATAACTGAGATTTGGTAAGATTCAGTGCACCAGAGAATCTCTGCTACCACTCCTGGGTGCCACAGCAAGGAAAGTGTTGATGCAGGAAAGAGCTACTACATAGAATCATAGCAGAATGGAATTGTTAAGGTTGGAAAAAAACTCTAAGGTCATCAGGTCTGACTGTTTACCCATCACCATCATGTTATCACTAAACAATGTGCCTGGATACCACCCAAACATTTTTTGATCACTTTATCATGCACAATCTCTTCAGCTGTAGTCAAGATCTGCCCATGCCTCTGGTAAATTTGTGTCTGATTCAGTCAGTTCCTCAGCTCAACCTGTTGACTTTTCAGAAACCTGAGACCCATTCCATGGTTTGTTGAAGCTGTCCTCAAAAGCTTTATCTAGCTTCCATATTGCCTCATATGAGAAGCAATACAGTGAGATGTAGTCAAAAAAGTTCACTGAATCTCTTTGCAACTGGAAAATGCATTTTTAATTTTCTGTAGAGTTAAAACAGAAATTTCAAATAAACAAATTGTGGAAGAAAACAAACAAAAAAAATACATTGACTAAACCAATTTAAAAACAAAATAAGCAAAAAAAAAAAAAAAAAACCAAAAAAAAAAAACCACAAAAAACAC
>VZRH01002546.1:1282613-1307093 GCA_013397555.1 Urocynchramus pylzowi
TGGTTTGGTTTGGTTTGGATTGGTTTGGTTTGGTTTGGTTTGGTTTGGTGTGCATCGTGTGGTACTTTGTCCTCAGAGATTTCAATCCGTCACCTCAGGCAGAAAGGAGCTCATTGACCTGCCTGGAAAGTGTTTCCAGAAAGGAAGTAGTACCAGTCAGTCACTATGGGGTTAAAAAGACAATGTACCTACTCTTGCTTAAAAATTAAGCAGCTTTGCATTGTGACACTTTGGTGACTTTGTTTGTTTCAGTGACTTAGGAAATCTAGTGATAACATGAGCATGCCCCACTGTTTGCAGGGAGATGTTTGTGTTGTACAGACATATGTCTTGATGATATCTTTGGCCACCTACTTTCTTGCATTGTCTGGTTATTTTTTTATTGATTGTTTGCATCATCAGCATATCCATTCACACAGTAATTAAAACCAGAAGTATTTCATTGTGTAGATATTTGCACCAAGTTGTGACACCTGACCTAGGCAGTGCATGTGAACATCTTTTATTCATAAATTCTGTGACCTGGAAGTAGAATTCTTTTGAAGTAATCAGCCATCACAGATGAGAACTAAATCAGATGACAATTAAATGAAATAAAAAATAAAATTAATTGTTTCTTCTCTCAGACTGCCATTAAATGGCAAAAACTTCAGTGTGTTTGGCAGAGTACTCCACTTCCTCTTCTGAATATTTGTGTGAAATGAAAGGTACATTGTGTATTAATGTAGCTATAGGAAATCTAAAAATAAATACCTTGTGATCTCACCTTCACCCAGAAGTAAATGAGAGCAAAGCTGAACTTGCATCTTCAGAGGAATGTAGATGGATGCTGAAGGCATGCAGGCAAAAGAGATGCTTGGGCCACTTGGGCTACTTGGGCTAACGGTGCTGCTTGAAGCACCAGTTCAAAGTACTCTGTAGTCAATAACCACATACTTGGCCCTCATGCACATCAAAGCTTTGGTTCCTGTGACAAAAATAAGAAGTTGCTTGAACTGATCTGAGAATTTCAGTTTGCACTTGAATTTCACTAAAGCAAATGACATAATCTATACTTTCTTTAGGTTATCATAATTTCTTTGTTGACAGTTGAAGAGGGTTTGTTCCTCAGATGTAGATGAGATGTGCACTTGTATATTTTTGTTAAAGAAATCAGATGTCAGAGTAGAATTAAGTGCTTGAAGACTGCTGACAGCAAAAGACAAATGGAGGCAAGACACACTGCACACTGCAGCAAAACCAGGCATATTAAAATGTTTTTATTGTACCTGTTCAAGAAGAAATCTTCTAAATTACTTTCAAGAAGCTAAACCTCACAGATAAATTGATGGCTCACATTCCAGCTTTCTTTGGGACTCTAGATAACTATGTTAAACAAACATTTGCTTTTCATATTTGGAGTTGCTCTTTTTTGTGCATCACCACACTTGTTGGGTGATCCTACCTGCTGATCCTGATTGCCTTCCCAAGGGATGCATATCTCTGGCTGCCAGCCACCATCAGTACACTGTTTCTCAGCTTGGACCTTCACTTGAAGAATCTGGAAAGAAGGGAACATCCAGTCTGAGCCATGAGACATCTTTGTGCTGCCACTCAGGGTCACACTGCAACAGGGACCCTCTGCCAGCAGTGGGTCTGCTGACTGCACACAGCCCCTGTCTTCCCAAGGAGGGCATGGGGGCTGCCCAGGCACCCATGAGCTGCACACAGGTAGGACTCCTGGGCCAGCCAGAGCTCCAGCCTCCCACAGCCCAAGTGGTGGTGGCAGCTCCTCAAGGTGGCCGTGACCAAAGTCACGGATGCAGGAAGGAGCAGCCCCCCAGAGCATCTCCCTGCTGTGGGCAAGGGTGCCTACAGAACTTCCCACACTCTGGAAAGTACAGCAGACAGTGGTTGTCTGATCTAGCCTCTCTGACCTTGCAGTGAGGAGAATATGGAGCAGTCACATGGCCATGCCAGTGGCAAAGAGGCTTAAAATCTGCTCCCAGCTGTTTCCCAAAGGGTGTTTACTTCCTCCCAGGTGACAGGCATGACTGACTGTAGAAACACTCCTCGCCCCTGTGAGGACAAAACAAAAAAAAAAAAAAAAAAAGGAAACCAGGAGCAGCAATTTAGGTTTGTGTGACTTTACTCTCAGACCCACTAAGAGTGATTATATGGCAGGTAGGTGCCTCTTAGCTGGAGATGGTAACAAACAGCTGTGAGTTCAAAGACCAGCTGGAGCCACCTCTACAGTTATGGTAATAAATAGGGTACAAATGATAACAGTGTGAAACAGAATTGCCATTAGACTGAACAACAGATGGGCAATTGCTCCCAAATCCCTTCAATATTGAAAAATGCAAATCAACTATTTTAGCCCCATGTTAAGTAAACAGACTTGGGCTCTTCCAGGCAGGGAGCCTCAGGTATGAATTCAAAGAGAAGAGCAGCAAAACAGGGACCCACCCTGAGCAAAGGTCCTACAAGGTGGCAGCAGCATCTGTCTGGTGCCCATTCCTCTCAGCACGTCCTTTGCCTACATGAATGATGAACCCTGACTGGAGAATCACAGGTAGAAAAATGAGACAGTGGGCTAGCCATGAAAAAGGGATCACAAAACCTGAAAGTGGGAAAAAAACCAAAAGAACAGAAAAGGGAAAACAAGTGGGGTGTGGAAAAGAAAAGTGTCCAGAAGAAGAAATACTGGTGATTGTAAGAGGATGGACATTTCATTCCTGCCAACCCATTGCCCACAGGAGGTGGGAATGCTGCAGGAAGGAGCAGGAAGTGACTCATGACTGACCATCCCACCCCTGAGCCAGGACTGAAGAAAGGGCTGTGCTGGACCACGATGGATGACTGAATGACTGACTGCATGGCCTGAAGTGTTGGTGCCTGGGTGAGACAGAAAGCCAAAGCCTTCTTTACTGTCTATGCATCAAAGCTCTTCTCATTTTCACTTCAGCAGAGCAGGATGTAACACCTGCTTTTCTGCCCAAATTTTAACCAGGGCAGCATTTTCTTCCCCTTCAGTGTGCACAGTGTTTCGCTTTGTGGTGTCATTTCATGCTGCTGAGTGTCCTTAAATGCTACACTGTTGTTCTCCCTGACAGAGTTCTTGATTGAGGAAAACAATTTTAGCAAAACCAACTATCTTTTCAATAATGTTTTGTTTGAAAATGCTTATCTACCCTTTCTAATACCTATGTCTCAACTTCAATTCTGCAGCAAGATTTCCAGTAATCTCTCCAGCAAAGCTGTGCTACATACAAATCAAATCAAGAGAAGCTTTTATTGATGTGAAATACAACAGAGAGAGCATTTCCCTGCCCATATATCCTAATCAAATGGATTTTCCTTTCAAATTTCCAGCATGATTTAGATTTTTCACATGTTACTCTGCTGCAAAAATTGTTGTCATGCATGACCAAACTGCATTATGCTTTCAAAATGGTTGCTGTGTTGAAAGGAATATGTCAGAGGTAATTCAGCTACAGACCATTCTCCCTTGTGGGAAGAATTGGGTTTTGTCCTGCAGGACCAATCACACATCTCTGCAATAAAATGCAAAGCAGCACATTAATGTATTTGGAGGATTTTGAACAAGCAGTTCCACTTTATAGCAGCTATTGGTGGCCTGGTGTTCATAGACCTGTTATTCCACATTTATTAACCATCAATTTATAGGCCAGATCTTTAGCTGGCTTACATGTGGACTGCTCTGTTGAGGTTGCTCCCCTGTATTACACAAGTTGCAATCTGACCTTAATATACTGCTCATTTCCTAATGCTTCCATACTCATAAATAAGGTATTTGGAACAGACAAGAGCACTCTTTAATGCTTTGCTTAGAAAGAAGAACACTGTCTTTATTTTGACATGAGTGCATGAGAGGGGCAGGGACTGAGGACAGATAGTCACCAGTGGGAAACACAGCGTTTGATTCTCTTGTATCCGTGCATGACTGATCCAAGGATTAAAGATTTTTAAACTTAAAGTACAACTTAGCACGGACAAAAGCTCCCTTACGAAAAGGGATTGACTCAGAGCTCCAGAAACAAGACATATCAAATTCCTTTAGGTGTCCTCCCTTGAAAGAAAACACCTATTATGGGATACCAAGATTGACAAATTAACAAAGTATCTAATTGAAGAAGATGCTTTTGAACTAGAAGGCCTTAGTCCTTGTCTGAGGTCACAGACAGCTGTATCACCCAGCACTCCCAATGCAGGAATGAGCCACACAGACACCTCACATGAGTCAGTCCTGGGTGACTCTGCTTGTGACTTCAGATTAAATTTTCACAGACACACAGTTAGGATCTGTGGGTGCTCACTGCTCCCCCTTAGCTGAGTAGGGACTGCAGAGCAGGACTTGATGGGCCTGATGGACCAGCCTCAGTGCTGATGACACACCCCTAATGGTGCTGGTTGTGCACAGAGGCTACTGAGGAGCTGCCTGCCAGAGGGCTCTGATTTGAGTCAGGAAGGCATTCAGCAGGAATCCTAAGCAACAAGCAAGGACTGACTGTGCTCCAAGCAAAAGAAAAAGAAGAAAAATTAATGCAGCTGTAATTATTTTGGTTTTAAAATACATGCCATTAAATGCAAATTTAGTTATGCTTTTTTTTTCTTTCCCCCAGAGAAATCAGTTTTTAAATAAACCACAGTCCTTCCCCCATCACAGTGCTCTTGGATCATTTGTCACAGACTGTGCTGGCCAGGTGTTCCACTTCCAGCCCCTATGCAGGCTACTTTACCTCACAATTTTGGATGCCCTGTTAGATCAGGAAAGGAGCATATAAATAACAGTATTTCTGGGCTTTCCACCGGGTCAGTGGTTTGTTAATCTTTCAGCCATGCCAGTGTGTGCTGAAATGTTCTGTACCTTCTTTGAAAGAAACCTCATCATAAATTCAATTAGCATGAAAAATGAACCATGGCATAATATTTTATAATCATCTACAAGGACCCTTTGGTTACAAACCAAACACTGAGCTTCTTTGCAGGAGAATGTAAGTGGTATGAGCAAACACAGATACCTCCAGGGCTCCTGTTGCCACTTGCTCTCCAGCTTTGGAGAGGGCAAGAATGCAAATTCCTTCACGCTCCCCTTTGCTGGGTGATAACAGCACCAATGAGGGCAGTGCTGACAAGGCAGGGCCATTTGTCACTCTCTTGCCTGGCCTCATCCAGAGCTCACATAAAGAGAACCTGATGTCACCAGGCACTGTCACCTGCCCACAGGGGCTGCCAGCTCAGGACCTCTGCAGACCCTCCAATGCTCTCCAGAGGGGCAGAGTTCTTTCCATTTGCCAGGCACATCAGTTTGGGTTGAATTTGGGTCACCCAAGCAGGGGTTGCCTCCAGCATCATTTCTTCACCCCGCTTCAATCCCACTTAGTTTCACTTTAGTGGGGTAGGAAGCCCACCCTCCTTGGTTAGCTGAAAGGAACTGAGGTCCCTGTGCTGCTGCTGCTTACATGGCCTTCCCTCACATTTGACTATGGGGCAGCCATCAAATGTGGTCTTCAGGGATCTGTGGACAGTAAATTAAATTAAAGGAGAAAATGCAGGTGGACCTACAAGTGCCATCGAGCTATGTGGCAATACCTGATCCTTCTCATCATAAAACCCTTCTTTTCAGCTGGCTAGGAATTTGTAATGCTCTGGGAAAGGCAAGAGGAAGTTTCTGATGCCATTTGTCTCTCCACAACCGAATCTTTTATTTAATGATTTGATAGAGTTTCAGCAAAGTGGTTTAGCCATTTCCAAGAATGAAACTGGGGGCAGGGGAAAGAGAGAGAGATGTTGTCAAGGCAACAGTAATCCCATTATTTTTTAACTTCTGAGTGCCTGAGTAGGCAACCTTTATCTTCTTTTCATGCCATTTTTATGCATAATAGCAATAATGGTGGAGACAATTGTTCTCATCTCTTTTAAGAAAAGAGCATGCCAGGGTAGTAAAGGGACAATAGGACATGCATTTGCAAACAAAACAAGCTGGCACCTTCTCATTGCTGGCTGCTGCATCTGCTGCTGCTATTTTGAAAGCAGGTTTTCAGGGCCTAAGTACTCTGTTAGCAACATCTCTTTAAATTTCCCTCCACTGGACAAGATCAGGACCCTCAGTTCCCTGGCCTGAAGTAGAGCTGACAGCCTCCACGTGTTTGGGGCATATGTTAGTGCTCAGCAATCATTTCCCTCCAGATTTTATGGTTCATTGTCATTTCTCACACAACAAAATGCTTTAAATGTGGCGAAAGGCTCTGCTTTATGCTTTGAGGAATGTCCCTGGAGAGAGCATTTTAATTTCTGCGTGATGGGGGAGACTTTTAAATCATATTGCATCAGTTACTATTTGTCAGATAAGATGTGCTCTTACTATAAACTGAGCCCACAGCACATTTGTAAAGTGCACTAAGTGATAGGAAAACAACAACAACAAAAAGGAAATAAAACCCCTAAAACAACTGGCCTTTCAAGAGTCCTGCTGTATTATCGTGTTTTCCTTTCACTCTATTAGAGCAAGTGAAGTTAGTCAAAAATTTCAAAGGTTTGTCTTTAGGTTTGTTGTTTTTAATTGGAAAAATAGGAGTCTGTCAACACTGAGAGTACACACAAGAATGTAGATCAGATATTGTTTTAGGAAAAACAAGTACAGTGGAAAGTGACAGTAACAATTGAATAGATCGTTTTCTGTGTCTATTAAGAAAATGTTTTATTTCCAATTTTTTTTTTTACATTTGACTATTATTTTTCTTTGAGTTATTTCTGAGTTATACTATTGCTTTGTATTTTTATATTTTCATGCTGCAAAATATGGAGGCAACAATTCCTAGCAGACAGACCACTGAACTACAGCAAATGAAACTTAATTCTATGCAGTGTTTGTCTCTGAACCTCTGGCCTCTATGTCAGCCCATTTTATTTCTGCTTCTCCATTCCCCAGGCCATGAAACAGGAATGATGTATGATCTCACTGATTAAGTAAATTGTTATCTATTACAAAGGCATTGTGGGAAAACTGGGGTATACCATTTGTATGTCACATATAAAATACATAGAATTTTACATATAACTTATGTATTTTATATATAAGTGATAAGAAATCGGAAAGACATGAGAAGATACCAGAAAAGTTATAGGAGATGTCAATATTATTGGTTTTGATCTTATTCTGATCAAATAGTCTCCAAAAGCAGGACTCTTTCCACTGCAAAGAAGACTTCCCTGGCTTCTGCCCATGTTTTGCAGCACCCAGCAGGGCCTGTGTGTTTGATTTGCCCTGGGTATTATTACAATTACCTGGTATTGCTGTGCTGCCTCCCACATCAGCAGAGCTTGTCACCTCTCTGCTGCAGGGAGCTGAGCTCCCATTTCTTTATCAAGCATGCTCTGACAACCCGAGCAGCTTTGTACCTTGCTAATAGATGCGTGGGTACTGACTCCAATCCAGCAATGTACACCAATTAAGTAACTGCACTTTGAGAACAGATGTGACATTTGAAAAAAAAAAAATCCCAGCAAAACTAATTCCAGCAAAACATCAGTCAAAACATTAACAGGGCTATGAGGAATTTCTGAGAATATCAGGGATAATTTTACTACTGCAACAGCAACAAAAATAAAGCCATGGCAGGAAGAGGAAAATAAACTTGTTAAATAACAGCCAAATCAGCCAGTGTGAAAATCTGTTGAGAAGTTACTGGCTGCAAAGGAGTACGTGTGCACACACCACACCAGCACAGAGATACAGGATGTTATCAGTACCGTGCAAACCTTCACTCAGCTGTCATTAAACCACAGGCTGTGCTTGTCTGGGGTTGTTAAACTAATTTTGAGATGCATTTCATGGAATCAGCTGTTCTGCTGTATAACTTACACCACCTGCTCTCCACCTGACAGGATAAACTCAGCCACATCTTGTCATGTGGCAGCACTGAAGAAACAAAGCCACACGTGCTTTCTCCTCCTCCCCAGCCCTCTCAAAACCAGGGTGTTTCACTAGTGCACTGAGAACTTAGACCCCACACCTGAAAATGCTTAAATATGTATTGAATTTTACTATTGAATTTCACAGTTTGACCTAGTGCAATGTTTAACCCTGCCTATAATTCTAAAAATGTCATGATTCCCATCATGAGGAAGCCATGTTCTTGTGCTTTTGAAGGAATTAGGAGCAGGGTTTTATGCCAACAGCTGTACACGTGACTTTTCTTACTAACCATGCATTGATAAAACCCTCTGTTCCAGACAATAACAATAATTAAGTACACTGCATTCCCAAGTAGTGCAGGCAAGGGTCACCAGCGTTCATACACTTATAAAATGGTCAGTACCCAGTTTGCTCAATGCTAGAAAAGCAAACATGGATGCTCTACATCTGTCATTTTAATTATTACCATAGCACTGGCATGGTGGAGAAATCCACAGCTGTGAAACAGCAGCTGGCAGCTGCACTATTCCTACTGTCAAAAGTGTATCACCTGATTGTTTTTTAGCTCTTCCAGAGATAGGAAGAAATAAAAAATTTCTTTGCAAAGAGTGATTGAAGTTTTGTGATAGACACACACATATACAGTGACATCTCCTTAATTAAGGAGAAACTGAGGGTCAGACACAAGGAAATCAGAGGTCTTTCTAAATGAGACAGTAACCAAAACTAGAAATGGGTTACAGAAGTCCTCTCTCACAGCCTTCCTTAGGACATTAGGACACAATGTAAACAACAAAAAACAGCAAGTGTGGCAACATCAAGTAACCCTTGAATGGGTTTGATGAGTTGGGCTCCCCAGGAATCCTGTGCAGTTTTTGGTCTGGTAAGCATTTGCAACGTGCTGGAATGCCCCAGAGTTGCTCTCTTCTCAGCTCTGCAATGTATTTGACCTTTCCATATCAATTCTTGAGCAACGTGGATAGCATGAGAGCTTTAACCAGGCAAGATAAATGCCAACATACATGATTGCAGTCACGTCATCTGTCTTGGATGCTTTTGCTTAGGGATTGCTCCAGCCTCATTTGCTGTATAGTGAATGAATGACACTTTTGCAGATTTAACCTTTGCTTTATGTTACTTCTCATTTCTCTGAGTCACAAGGAGTTTATTCTCTGTTCTTGGGCTCATTGCAGTGAGCCCAATTTCCTTTCTCTGCCACAAAGCATGCACACACAGCATAGAGACACAAGAAACACCCTTATGGTTTCTCCTTGGGTGATTTCAAGAGATTGAGCTGCTAAAAAGAGCAGCATCTCTGTCTTGTTTACATTCCTGCTGAGCAGGTACAGGCAGGGCACAGATCCTGGGAATCTGTGTGCACACAGATACCAGGAGCCACTGGGCACACACAAAAACTCCTCTAGAAACTGAAGCTCTGCCAAAGGGAAACTCAAGGGTCTTTTCAGTGTCTAAGGTGGGGATTAACACTTGCAATTGTGCACAGCTTTTAATTTCCTTGGGGCAACATTTCTCATGCCATACAGGCATAATTCTATGGTTTATTTTGCTTCTAGCTACTCATCATACCTCTCATAATAAGTGATGTAGAATATTATGTTGATTTGCTCCTGCTGGTTTGCAGGTCACACTTTATCAGCAATGCCTTGTCCAGGACATTTGCAAAGCATTAGTCAAAAAGACCTGTTTTCCACACTTTTGTATATCTGACAACAAAACAGATTTTTTCAAAGACTGCATAAAAGGACTTTTGGAAAATCAAGAGTCTTAAGACATTGCTCACACTAGACATTAGGCTTAGACAGAACTGTAAAATCCCAAATAAGTAGACATTTCTGAAAATATTAGAAAAAATTTTAATCTTTCTAGGAAGGTTTTTCAGTGCCAAATGCCTAAAAAGTGACTTTTGTCCCCAACAATGTATCAGTGGTAACACACAGAGTAAGTTTCAAAAGAACTCTGGTCTTCTCTGTCCTTGTTCATAAAGATCTCCCTACATATAAATTTTCACAAACTCATTTGTGGAGTGATTTGGAATCCATTATAGGAAAGTGTCCCTCAAAACTGAGATGTCAGAAATATTTTGTTAGGTATAAATCCTCACTCCTTCCCTCTTCCAAAAGTATTCAAACCATGATGTTGCTTTATATCTTGAAGACTGTGTGTTTTCCCCCAGATCAGCCTTCTGTGGGTCAGAAAAAATCACCATGGTCCAAACCCTCTGAGTTCCATATGGAGACACAAAGGTTTGAGTGGGATGAGCTCTGTCTTCTTTCCAGAAAGGCCAGAGACTGGCTTGCTGCTGGTGTTCATGAGCAGGAAGGACTTTGCACTGCACCCCAACGAACAGCACCAGGGCCCAAAGGTGTAGTTAAAAAGCGGGGATTTTTGAGCCAGGACAATGACTTCCATTTGAAGCTCATGTCTGTATGGCTCTTCATCCCTTCCCTGGCCATGCACACTTGATAGCTCCACACATGCAGCATGCCATTTGCTGCAGATGCTAAAAGGAGGATGCACTTTGGATGGCATTGCTGAGGGCCAAAAATTGCCTTGTTGCCAGCTGCAGAGGGAAAAACCATCTCTGACTTGTGGGCAGCCTGTGCCAAGAGAATGGGCTTCACTGCTGGGGAAGGGAAGAGACAGAGAGAGCCAGATCCATCCAGCAAGGAGGAAAAGTAAACAAAGTGAGCAGGAAACAGGACATCTTGGCAAACTGCAAACATCTTATCTAACAGGTTCAACACCACCAGTTTGGCACATTGCCACAGACATTTCTTCCAGTGGCTCACGGTGTCATATGGCCCAAAATTCCTGCCTTCTCCTGCCACATTGCCACATGCCTGCATTGCCATGGCACTTAAAAAGCCCCAGCTGCATCTGTGCAATTCTTGTGAACCCCTGCTTAGTGCCAACATGTTAATTCTCTTGGAAATGTTTGTGATATTTGAATCTAATTGGTCTTGGCAACAAGGGACAGACACATTATTGCTATTCTGTCAGCAGCTTGCATTGCAGGGACTGGTTCAAACTTCTAGGGCTTAACTGGGAAAGAGGCTGAGGGACAAACACACTGGAGCTGTAACAGTTTCCAGTGACGCAATTAGTGTTTGCACAAAGCCTGCTCCTAATGCTTCACTCTGACCTTTGCTGTTCAACTGCTTGAAATTTTACACAGTCATTACTGAGAACATTATTTTTCAAATAGCAATTTGAGCAACCAGAGGGTCATGATTTCTGCTGTTACATTGTCACATCTAAGTTGAGACGCTGTAGCAATCTCCACTGAAGTGGAAAGCTACATGCAAGTGGGGAAGCGATGCCTGGATGAGCTGAAGTGACTTCCTAAATTTAAGCATGAAATCTGTGGCTTCATGTAGGAAATGAGCTCAGAAGTTGCAAGCTGTGGTCCAGTATTTGTACCCACACAGACAGTGGTCATGAATCATTTTGCTAAATGACAAACCCAAAGAGAAAAGAACACTTCTGAGAAACAATGAAAACCAAGCTCAAAAAGGCGAACAAACCTCAGTGCTGTAAAAACCTACCATGGATGATGTGGAATGAGCACCTGTACATAGCCAGGATTAAACAGACCCTAGAAAGAATTTTGGTCTCTAAGCCAGAGCACCCCAGTGAATTCTGACTATGAACAAAGCCTCAAAATACTGTGGGCAGCAATAAAACATCCTTGGCATCTTCAGCTGTGCCAGATACAGCTGTGCCTGCTCCCTTTGCAAAGCAAGGGAGGAAGAATGGGAGGATTCTATCAGCAGGTACAGCCATCCCATATCCCCCTGGCAGCAGGGAGATTAGCAAACTGACTCTCCATGGTTCTCCCCACCTGTCTTCATTCCATGTTCATTCTGCCTCTAATTTTACTTTCTGTCAGGAAGCAAATGTTTTTGCATTATTATTGTTATATTCTGGGCATCACTTCCAAGAAGCCTTGAGCTGGCTTTGCAAAGCCCCAGTGAAATTCCAAGGAAAGCCATGAGTCTGAGATTTCTATTATCTTTGGCTTAGGGATAAACTCACCTGAAGCATCCAGATGGCCAGTTTCTGCATTCATTGGATCTACTGCAGTTTAAGATAGCAAGTCCAAAGATGTGTCTCAAGGTAGGTGTTGACCAAACAGAAAACAAGTTCATGCACAAGCAGAGACTGTATCACATTCTCAACTACCTCCATGGGACATGAAAAGCATTCTGTGCCTGGAAAGCAAAGGGCTGCAGCAGATGCCCCACTTCAACCCAGAGATCTTTCCTCTGAGGCCACTGTCTTGCACTGCTCCAGGAATCACAGATTTATCTCCTCAGTGTGCCAGCTCTTGGCAGACCTACCTAGTAAATATGCAAAACATAGCATGACACTGTGACAGCTGCTCTGCATGGACATACCTAGAGTCCTGTTCTCCTTTTCAGGAGCAGCAGGGAAGCCTGAAGAACAGTTTCAGTAATGTTGGTAGGCACAAGGTCTGCCAAGAGCCTCCAGAAGACAGAGTAGCTGTGTCTATTAATCCATCAACATTTAATATATTACAAAAAATCCAAATTATTTAATGGTTTATTTAGCAACAATTAAATCAATGGAAAAAAAAAAAACAAAAAACAAGCCAAACAGAAAAAACCCAGCCAAACTGAAAGAACACCCTCGTGGTTTGTAGACCACTTAATTTTCATTTGTAGGTCACCTGCTGCCTTCCCCTAGAGGAGTGAACACTTTGAGAAATTTCATATGTGAAGGTCCAGCCTTTATGAGTACAACTTTTGGTTTTGGGACAGTTTTGGGTCAGAAGTGTGAAATGTTTTGTTTTGAACTTAATTTCTCAAATATTTCTTTATCACATAGTCACAGACCATAGACTACAACGTCTGCATCAGTGAACCATAGGCTATGTAAGGATATTTGCAACTGGAAGTAAGAGCATGCAGATTCATAGCTCTGAGTTTATGCTGCAAGAGAAAAGGTTGAATAGTAGTTGTCATCAGGCTGGAAATAGAAAGTTGCAAAATCAAGGGCATTTGGCAAAAGTCTGAAAAAACATAGCAAATGTTAAGAATCCAGATCATCTGCACTAGTAGCTCACTGTCTTGCCTTCAGCTGGTTTCTGTCTGCAAACCCACATGCATCCTACCTGAAATGAGCTTAGTGTTCCCCACATATAAGTGGACAAACACACAGAGTAGCCAACAAGACAACCATAAAATTTACCTGGCAAAATGCACAACAACTGGCAGGAGATATCTGGCTGCTGCTTGAAAGATAAATGGCAAACCACCAATATCCTTCATGCCTAGCTTCACACATCTTTGTTTGTTATTTATTATTTATGGGGCAGCACAGAGAAAATTCTGCAGTGATCATCCTCCATTTAATAAGTAGTACAGTATGCATGAGAGGGAAAATGGAAATTACTGTGTGCACCTCCTGCATGAAAAAGAGCCTGTGAGCAAACAATTCACACTCTAGAAGCTCTTCTGCTGCCTACAGGACTCACACAACAGGATAGTGTGAATTTCTTTGCCCGTAAATAAAGAGTTATTGTCTCTTCATATTTTCAATGTGAAATTCAAGGATGAAGGCCTGGAAATGCTATCAGGAGACATTTTTGAGCAATGAAGATTTTAACAGGTACTTGTGTGCTGGACTTCTGCACTCTTCAAGCTCCACTCTTCATCTCATATCAAGGGCAGGCAACAACCTTCCAGCAAGCTGCTTTGAGACTCAGGGAGATGGGACTGGATGGCTTTTACAAAAGATGGCAAATGAAAACTAAGGACTTACAGAGTACTGTTAACCTACTAAAATTGGGACAGATACATGAAATGTTAGACGAGAACAGGAAGGAAAATACCCCGCAAGGACTTGTCTACTCATACAGGTTAGTTACACTTTTCTCTTCATTTTATGGACACATACGGTACTGTGACACTTCTTTCCTTACATTTGGATGGTTTGTGTGTCACTCCTTATTGTTTCAAAACAATGGTGAGAAAATGGGGGAAAATATGTTGCTAGTAAGAATTTCTAAGCGTTTCCAGGAATGTTCGCCTTTCCTGGAGGGAAAAGTTCCAGCTACTATTTCAGAAACCCATCCTGTCACACTGTCAGCTTGTTTGCTCTCGTTTTTAGAAAAACATTGTACAACAAGCACTAAAATCCTCTCCAGCACAGGGAGCAGCTTACAGCTTAAAAGTGCAACTAGTGCCTACTGAGTCAGACCACTGGCCCATGCTCCATGGTATTCTTTTTCAACAGTGAGAAAACAGATGCAATTTGGGTAGTGCATGTGAGTGAGGACACATTCTTCACTCCTTTAGCCTTACTGGGGTGCTAGAGGGCATCTCCTTGCCTATTACCTCTAGCATTCACAGATGTGTCTTACCCCTTTCTGATCTGCTGGCAACATCTGCAGCAAGTTCCAGAAGTTTGATGCTCAATGAAAAAAGAAATCATTCCTTTCACTGTAACTCTAAGTTGATATTCTACTAATTTGATCAAGAAGCATAGGCCTATAGTTCCTCACTCAATGTATCCACTATCTTCATTTTATCACAAAACCTTCTGTTTTCCAAACAATCCCAGATATTTAATCTCTTCTCTAAAGGCAGCTACTCTGACCTCTTGAACATTGTAGCTGCCCTTTTTCACCTTCACTAAATCCTCCTTGAGATGAGAGAGCAGGATTTCAGACGATACTCAAGATGAAGACACATGAGCTTTCAAATAGCAGAAAATAAAGCATCTCCTGTTCTCAACATCCTTCCTGATGATGCCCAAGGTGTTCTGAGCTTATTTGTCCATGCTGCACACTGAGTTGATTTTGGCAACAGCAACTCCAAGATCTTTTTCCTGAGTTGTAATGACCGTTTTCTAGGTCAGCATCATGTAAGCATGATTTAGATTATTAAGTTACTAGTGCAAATACAGAACTCAAGCATATTTTGGTATCTTGCCTAAAATTAAAACGCAAACCAGCCCTTTTTCCAGTCCTTGGAATATGGATTTATTTCATTCTTTGACAACATTTACAGACTAAAATCTGGTAACAGTTTTCAGGGAAAATTTTACAAAGTGTCTTAGAAAACGTGATTTTGTAGCATACTCTTGGTTGTCTGAAGCACAGCACATTGCTATAAAAAAGATCTGCTCACTTTTCAAGACTAAAATTTAGAGCAGATATCCTTCTAAGCTTGGCGAACACTTAATCTTATGTTTTTATGTCTATTTGTATAGAGATTATAAATTTATTAGAAAATTAAACTTATTAATTTGTTGAGAATTGATTGCTTTAGGCATTGCAGTTCTTGTAACTCATAAGCTGTCACCCCACACAATATATAAATAAGTTATATGGCATATAACTACTTCCAAAGATATTCCATCCAAATATTGGATGTTATATTTTATAAGTTTGGCAGATAATTTAAAAGGATAAGGACAAAACTAAAGCAGGTCATAGGATGAAATTTCCTTATGTGCTGAAGATTGCTGTCAATGTAAAATAGGTCCCAATTTTAAACTCTGGCATTGGAGAAAATTGCACCTATTGTAAACTGGAGTTATATATTTGTTTTGCAGATATTTTTAGCAGCTCCCTGGACTACTTCATGTGTGCATCATCACCTGCCTCAGATGACTGCTTTTGCTCTATGTGGACTTGACTGTTTTGCTAAATCTGTTCCTTGTTTTCTATCAGGATGTTTTGGAAGTGGACTAGACAGCAGTCCCAACGATTGCTACAAAAACAGCATTTACCAGACAGAGGAACTGATGCTTATGGATTTGTGCCAAAAACAATTGACCTGGTTATCCTGACTGGGTAAATATCAGTATATCACTTATAAGGGTCTGAGAGAAGTGTATTCATGCCTGGTTCTCAAAATTCTGTTCATTGATACTTTTGCTAAAGGGAATGAAAAATAAACACACAGAATATGCACTGAAAAAAAATAAAAAAAAAACCAAAACAAAACCAAAAACACTGGATACTTGTTCTGCAGCGTGTAAACTGCTGCAATATTTTTGGTCCTTGCCTCCTTATATGACTTCAGTCTACTAAAACCTGTATGAGCTAAAGTCACCTGTTTTAAAGTGCTATACAGGCTGGAGAGATTACCCAGTTTAAATAGCCCCAAAAAGAAACACCTAATCATTTTAGGTTTGTTATTTCCTTTCCTACCTCCTTCTCACGTAACAGCTTGCCTGCCACCTTCCTTACTGAGACCCTGAGCAAGCCCAAGATACGTAAATGAAATCTTGCAGGAAAATCTTTTCCCCTCTTCTGTGCTGGGACCTTGGACCTTTGTTGTTTCCATACTCAATGCTCAACATCTGGCAGAGAACTCTTGCCAGCTCTCATGCTAGAGGACTGTGTCATTTTTTTCACATGAAGACAGCAGTGAGGAAAAAAAAAAACAAAAAAAAAAAAAACATGGGGAGATGGCATCTCTCAGTTTGATTTATGAGTCTGTCTGGGCCAGCAGGTCTGTGCTTTGCCCCTTCTTGTGGCTCAGATAAGGCCACTCATTACCTGTCTACTGTGTAAACTGTGCAAGCTTTGGCTTGTACAAAGCTGTGTAAAGATAAAGAGAAACTCTGCCAGGATATCCTGAAAATCCATTTGAAAAATTCCATGTTTGGGAACAATGCAGACAATCCCATTGCCAAGATAATGTCTGCTGAAGGAATATCCTTCACCTCAAGTAAAAAGTTATACAAGTGTCTCTGTTGAGTGAGTCTGCATCTGAAAGGGTTGGATGTAAGGGTGACAAGGAGATAGAATTATAAAATCAGAAAATCATAGAATTTCTTATGTTGGAAAATACCTTAAAACTATCAAGGACAACTGTTAAACTCATACTGCCAAGTGCACCAATAAACCATGTCCCTGAGCACCACATCTACCACGTCTTTTGAGTACCTCCAGAACACTTCCCTGGGCAGCCTATTCCAGTGCTTGACAGACCTTTTGGTGAAGAGATTTTTCCTAATCTCCAATCCAAACCTCTTCTGGTGCAATTTGAGCCCATTTCCTCTTGTTCTGTTTCTTGTCCCTTGCAAGAAGAGACTGACACCCACCTGCTACGACCTCTGTTCAGGTAATTGTAGAGAGTGATAAGGTCTCTCCTGATTCTCCCCTTCTCCAGGATAAACACCCCCAGCTCCCTCACCCACTCCTCACAGGATCTGTGTTCTACATTTTCATCAGATCATTCTGATTCCCCATACCTCTTAGCATGGATGGAGGATTTCAGCAGGGGTCTCCAGTGGTTTTATCCAGCCCAGCAGAGTCTGTGGGGGCACCTTTGTGGTGAGAGGAAAGTGCAGCTCTTTTAAGTTAGGATGTGATACTGCTGGGAATTCAGAAGGTCATGTTCTATAACTGGAAACAAATTTCAAAAGCAGACCGGTTCTTGTTTGATGTTTTCAGACATGTCAGCTTAAAGCTAATCAAGCAAAGTAATTTTTTCTAGTCCTCTGAGTTTTGAGCTAATGTGTTTTGCTGGATAAAGGATTTGATATTAGCCCTACTGTAAACAGCCACGAAATCTGAGATGTCTTTTGTCTCCTTGTGATTCATGCAGAGACCTGTAGCATTTTAAGCCCAGCAATCAGTACAGAAAGTTAACTTGATCGAGATAAAAATCATGTCTTATTTATCAAAAATTAACTAGCTGTCAAAGAGCTGGGTAAAGTTGAAGAGTTAGAAAAGATGTGCTAAAAGAAAGGCAAAGAACAAAATGTAATTGCCATTCTCTCTTGTGCAAGAAGAGAAAATGTGACTTTTTCCTGATTTCTGTATCGTCACCTGATGAGAAGCAGCCAGCCTCACTGCTGCTTTCATAACAACATCAATCCCATTGATTCTGCTGGGAGCAACTCTGGCCATGAATGCCCTCAAACAACACTATGTGCACTTTCTTCCCACTCAGAACCTGGAACAAAGAGTTGCCCCAGTGCTAGCAGGAGAACTTGCATGAGTAAAGGGAAAAAGACTTTGCTGGATATTCACATACTTCAAAAGAGCTTTTTTCCCCACATCTACATGTACAGAAATGTATAGCTCCTCCCTCTTTCCCAGGAAATGAACATCTGTGTTCATCAGCTTCCACTTTCTCGGTTTTCAGGAAGAACCATAATCCCAGTACAGTCATAGCCCATCAACTTTTCATGTGCAGAGCAGTGCAGGCTTTCAGATCCTCACAGCATTCCTTCTGACACATCATCACTGCCCATGAGCACAGACCTGGCATTGCTCTCTGTAGCTGCACACTTGGCAGGAGGGGAGGAAGGAGGAGGGCTGAGCAGACTGTACCAATAAAAAAACCCTGAAATATGCATCCCTCCTAGACTATGAGGGGAAGGCTATTTGTCTCTTCTGAGCTCAGGGATGTCTTTGTCCTGAAAACATAATAGCAAATTAGTTTAAGAAAACCATTAAAATCTTAAATGTCATATGTATTTTAAATATCAAGGTACATCTGCTATTCCCCTCTCTGCCCAGCCCCAAGCTAACATCTGAGAGTGATTTCTATGGATTGCATCATGCCAGGTTACCTGGTTGTTACTGCTTCAGTTGATGTTTTACTGTCAGACTGCTGACTGTCAGCTTGTGTTTCTACCCTGCACAACAATGAAAGCAGACAGTTTGTGGGAATAAACCACTGGGAAGGCCACTGTTAGGAAAATAGCTGTTTAAACATTAAGTATCTCAATAGTTCCTGACTGGAAGTTGATTTTTAAAAATCTTATGGGTGTGGGGAAACACAAGTAAAATGTTGGAGCTATCCATTTATTATTATTCCAGTCTGCAAGAAGAAATTTTGGCCAGAAAATATCTTCTGAAAGGAAAAAGTCTTTGAGTCAAAGAACAGGTCTAAAAAGTGCTGACCCACTCCTGAGTAAGGGTCAAGTCCTGCTTCCTCCAAGGAAATTTTGGAAGGGGCTGCAAAAGTAACTGCCAGTTGTGCTGGGCTAGGGCAAAGAGAAATAAATATTTCTCCTCAGGGTCAGGTAAGGAGTACTTCCAAGAGGGAACGGTGAATATTCATTCTGCACCCAAAAAGAAAAAAAGGCTTTAAGCAGCCTCTCCCCTTCTCAGCAACAGCATTTTCAGGAAAACTGTGGACTTTCTACATGAAGGTGTGCAGCAGATGATTTTGTGTGTCTAATCATCAACTATCTTCTTTGGGCAAAGCATCCCTACTCTCCTTCTTTTCCTTTCTTCCACCAGCACCTGCCTAGTCAGGATTTGAGAGCAAACAGCAGCCCCTCAGCAAGCCCAGCTGTTGCCAAGGAGAGGCAGAGTGTTCATCCAAAGAGAGGCAGAGCATCACTGCCCACTCCCAGCCACGCTGCACAGCCCTGCAGATGGGGGGAAGAGACACAGCACACAGGGAATGCCCCAGGGGCAGCACAGCCAAGCCACACACAGTGGAGATACCTCTCTTTTTTTTTTTTTCCTAAGTGATCTGAAATCATGGATTGTGGATTAATTCAGTGCCATCTTTAAAACTGAGCTAAAATAATTAACCTCCTCAACCTCCTGCTGCTTCTGAGCATCCATAGTCCCAGCTCCAGCTCAGATGTTGCCCTGCAGCCTTCTTTCTGTAGATGGTGGTTTCCTGCTGCAAGCAGTTACAGTTCCCCTTTGACTTCACCAAAATAAATCACCTCTTGTCCTTCACCTGCGTTTTCAACAAAACAGATGAGTTACAGTCTTGTGGGTATTTTGCTTAACAAAATGGTAGATAGAAATGCTGTCCTTTCATTGGGCTGTTTTATCTCCCATGTAAATAGCAAAAAGAAGAAAGCCCAGAAACTCACCAAAAGCAGAGCAGAGTTTTCCTCTTCACCATCTGTTGTGCTCTGCAGATGGCAGCTGCTGCCCCACTGCCACAGAGAACCAACCCTCTTAGTATGAAATGCCATAAGGGACTGAAGCAGCTTATTCCACTTCAAGTGTATGATCCCACTTTTTTTGTGTGTGTTTGGTTGGTTTTATTTTAATTTCATAGTCTCACAATCCACAAGTTTAAGCTTAAGTTTCACATTCAGATAAACCCTCAGATCCTTTTCATGAAATTTGCTGTTAGATTATAAAATTTATACACTTTCTTCTCATCCAGTTTTATTAGTAACTCCATGCCTCCAGTTTTATCCAAATGCCTTGCAAGATTTCAGAAAATCTAGATTTTTCTATGTCTAGTAAACTGGCCTGGTTTTCAGTTTGATGAGGGGAGATGCACACACCACAAAATGAGATTTCTTCACTGCTGTGTCCAGGGCAAATTTGCAGCCTTGCACCCAAGGGCAGGTCCCAAGCTCATGCTTGTTGACAGTGGGAGAAGCCAATTTTTAGAAGTTCAATAGAATAGCCCAATCTGAAGCACTAGATTTCCTCTACAAAACTGAAAGCAACAGCAGTCATAAGAACTAGAAAAAGAACCAGTACCATGTTTTGTCCTTTTCAGCCTTATTATATACAAAAATGAATATCTTAAGATCAACCAAGTGCCCCAAAACTGACCACATAAAATTACATCAGATACCAGAGGTCTTCTTAGCCTGATGTTGCCTCAAAATCATTCAGAGAGCCCAAAAGAGGAAATCCCTTTTGAAAGCACCAAGGTTTACTGGTCAGCTGTGTCTTCTGTCAGAAACACTGGCATGAGCAGGTAAGTAATGCCCTTGGTGTCCCTTTGGATACTGCAGTTTTGTCCTGGTGGAAAGTGGTTCTCAGCTGTTTCCCTTCAGTGGACCAACATCAATCTACACCAGGAGACTCCAACCACATTCTAAGTGTGTCAGTGTAAGGGAATGTGACATCTGGGGTGGGGAGAGAGGAAAGGGAAAGCATTGCACAGCACCACAATATTGTGGCTATTCAGCTGAAATACATGACAGCTTTGGCAGTTTCATTTAGCTGTCTAAAGGGAGAGGAAAAAAGGAAGAAAAAAAAATAATAATACAAGTGCCATTGATACATGTATCATGGACATTGTGTAAGAAAACTATTCAGTGTAAAACACTGTAAAACACTGTGTTCTGAAGAGTACAAAGCAATGGCAATCACAACAAACTAGAGTGCTTTAAGGGCAGCAAAGATGCCAAGCAGACAAGAACAAGGGAACTTCTCCACAGCCATGCATATAAAGAGCTGTTAGCAAAAGTGCAGGGATGTTTCCTTGGAAAAACAAATTGCAAATATCACCCAAACTGAAAGCATCATTCCATACCATGACTTCATTTTTCATTCTCATTAGCAGGAAAATGAAGGGGCTGGGAAATAGGACAGCCAAGGACATGGAAATGCTTCACAGCCCTGTGATAGAAGGAGGGCTGGAGAGAGGTGGAGGTGCTGGACAAAAAAAAAAGCACAACACAGTTGGATTTCTGCTCTGCTCCCAGACTGTTCTCTGTGTGTTGTGAGGAGCTGATGTTTTTATACTGCATGCATTTGGCAGGATGCAAGCATAAATGTTTGGCTTCCAAGAAGAGATACACACTAATTTTGATATAGACATCTAGGTTAGACAGTATGAGGTGTGAATTGGTTTTATGGGGACACTAAGGAAAGTGCTAAAGCCACTGGTCCCATTTTTAGATTGTTAAATTTCAATTTGGCGAATCCATATTTAGGAGATTGTATATCTGTCCTATTACATCAGTGTACATACCTGCAACATGTCAACACACCCCCGGGGCATCTCACACAAGGTTTTCAGCTCAGACATGGGGTATTGCTGCTCATGCTGATGCCTTGTGAAGGCTGACCTAGAACAGAGACTAGACAGAGCTAAAGAATAAAGTAGGTCTTTATTAGAAGGCCTCGGTGGATACACCTTGGGCAGCACAAGAGCCCAGCCAGGGCTACACCCAGGATGGACCCAAAATGTTCATAAAATGGACAACTGGTCATGGGGTCTCACACTTTAATAAGTTCTGGTCCATTTGCATATTGGAGTTAACTGTCCAATTACAGCTGTAGCTTATGAAGTCCCATCCTTCTTGTTTTTCTCCCTTCAGTCCATCATTATTTATGCTCTTGGGCCTGAAATTTGGATCGTTTGTCTTTGGTCCCCAGCTGGAGAAGGAGCTGTTTTTTCTACCCACTCTGTGAAGAGAGCTTACTATCCCCTAATATGAAGCTCAGAAGTACACTCCAAAACAGTACAGAATCCAAAAAATATAAAAGCTAAAGCCTGAGGCATCAATTAATTTCCTTGAAGTGCCCTCCTCTGCAGCTGTCCACAGCCTTGAAAAGCTCAAATTAAACATTGTCTTGGGCCTGGCACAAGCAGGTGATGGTTTCAGCAAGTAAACTTACATGGATTCACAAGACTGTGAGGAATCTACACCAAGCTCATCACTGTTTCTGTACACCCTAAATGCTATGTGCTCCCAGTGCTGTGCTGCCAGCCCTCCCTTCGCTGCACCTCTCACCAAGTGCTCTTCCTGCAGCAGGAGCTGCCTTCCATGAGGAAGGCAGGCAAGAAGAGAGTCCACTGGACATGGAGACCTCAGCCAGGACAGTATGGTGCATGAAATTACACTATTCCCCAAACATGTGGCATAGTCATATCAGCATGTATCCCATTGCAACAATCTCTTCCTGTTGTTACAGCTCTTCGTGCTGCCAGCACGGAATGCCGGTTTGCCGTTGCTGTGATAAACACCTGCGGAAGGACGCGCGATGGAGCAGTGGCATTCACCCGCCAGAAACGGGAAGGAGGCTTGCTCCCTTTTAAACTGTAGTTATTGCTTCACCATTGTCTGCCCTATTCTTCCTTGTCAGTTGAATAGGAATGTAAAAGCAGAACTGAATTTTTTAATACATAAACATTTGTGGTAAGCAATGAGCCACAATAGTGTCGCAACCAAAACACAGTTGCTCAACGGCACCTGCTAGTGCAATTACTTTGACACAAAATGTGTTCTTTGCTGTTCTCTACAGGGAAAACCAGCAGCAGCCTGTTACCCTGCAGCTCCAGCTGGCAATAAAATTTGTTACCTTGATCTTGCATCTTGTTGCAGCTGAAAATAACAGAATTCCAGTGATTAAACTTGTTTTTCACTTATTATGAAGTGCATGCTATACCCTGCAACCAGATAACCTTGAGAGACAAGACTAAACAAAGCTGCTAATTTACAGATAAATATTTTCATGGGACATGAGTATATGCATAAGGGAAGGCATGCCTGAGGGCATATTTTTCCTTTATTTCTCTCTACGGCTGAATTTGTTCTAAAGAGAAGGCAGAGTCTTAACGACAGTCATCTGTTTCTTTGAGTGTTCTCGCAAACCCTTCCACAGTCCTAAGTAGGAGGAAACTTCAAAGTGGCTAAAGACAAGAGAACAACCATAAAATTAGAATCTAATCAGATGTTCTGACAAGTTTCACCTAAAATAGCTGTCATTGTAGAATGCACAGTGCAGATGTTACCTATCTATTCTGGGTTAAGCATTATTTTAAAGAGGTTTGTGAAAAATAACTGATGCAAGAAAGACCATTCCAGAGAGGTTCTAATTCACTGCAACGGGGAATGTAGTTCTGGTGAAAAAGGTGTAAAGGACCCCAAACTTACAAAACAGACAGTTTTGAGTTGTCCAAAAAACAACTTTTGTTCTTTTGTTTGTTGTTTGTGTGGAAGATCAAAACCACCCATCTTCTTAGCACGTCTACAGGGAGCTTGATCCCTAGGGACCATGTGAAATTGGGACATTTCTTCACAGTGGGCTATTGGAGCAGATTTTTATATATCTATGTACAAGAAGCAGCACAAGGAAATAGTTTGATAGGCATGGGCTGTCCATCTTCTATGTAGAAATGTAGCACAAGTATAATAATATAGCTCTGAAGGTGTCTCCATAGTTTTGACACCATTACAGCTATGTATAGTGCCTTATAGTCTATACAGCCAGGCTAAAGCCAACTTTGTTGGAATAAAAACACAGAAAAAAGTTAGGAAGCAATCAAACAGAAGGATAAAAAATTTCTTCTGTGTATAAAATTAAAAAGAATGAAAGAGGTGCTAAAGTTATCATGAACAGTTTTCATTATCAAGTTATGACTTCAGAGTGATGGACCAAATACTGAAAGTCAATATTCAAAATAAGCATGGTTTAAGTGCTCTTCTCATAGGACATGCTCAGTGGCCTACAGGATAAGGTCTTATTGTGTGAATTATGATGGAGAGAGATCTGCAGGGAAAGGGCTCATCCTACCATTTAACAGAAATGCTGGGGCTGGTAATTTAAGTTGCATCCCACAAACCCAAGGAAAATAGCATGAAAGCAGTAACACTGCTGTAACAGATTTAAAGGAGACAAAAAAAATAGCATCTGAGAAGCCTGAAAGTGGGCACACAAATCTATGTTTAATGTCTATTCACAGCAGTGAGTAGCAGACTGGGAAAGGCCTCTAACCTTGTTAATTTTTCTATTTTTGTCTATTCTTTTTACCTTTAAAATTGGAAAAGAATCTCAAAAAAAAAAAAAAAAAAAAAAAAAAAAAAAAAAAAAAAAAGAAACC
>VZRH01002546.1:1310123-1330011 GCA_013397555.1 Urocynchramus pylzowi
AAAAAAAAAAAAAAAATGCAAAACAAATAGGCAGGGAACTTGTCACTCAGCAATGCTCCAAATACTCCCAACTTGAGCTCTGCTACAATTAAAACAATTGGTTAGATCTGAGAATTGCTTCCTTTTTCCATTCCTCTTCCCTCCTCTTTTTTTGGGAGGAGAACAGGCAAACAGAAAAAATTCCCCTGTTGAACTGTAACCTGTATTTGATAGTGAGGCCAAATTATACAACTGAATCAACACACTTTGATCTCTAACTATCACTTTTCTATCTTTTCATCACACATAACCCATCCAGGTTTCCTCTCTGATTTTCTCCCCCTCCCCTTAGAACACACCCATTTGCAAGCTGCTGTGCAGTGCTGACCTTGTCTTCAAAATCCCCCTAGATGACAAAAGCTACATTAACCTTGCCAAGGAAGAAGGACAAGGGCAGGTTGTGCAGGTTTGCTTTCCCAGGAAAATCTAGACGTACAGGACATTTATAAGTGAGAAGTTTAAACATGTTGTAAGAATATAAATATGCTGTATATATATAATGTAGAATAGATGTTCACGTAATGTGTCCTAACAGGAACGCTTGCAAAATGTCTGGCAAGCAACCAAATGGTATTAAAAGGCTGTCTTTCCTCACTCCACACTGTAATATCTCAGTTCCTTGTTGTTAAATGAAATGAATACACCAAATAACAAGGGTTGAAAGGGAAAGGTGTACTGCAGAGCCTCCCTAAGCAGGAGCTAGATCTGTAGAAAATTAATATCTGAGCAATAGAATGCTTTTTTTTTTTTTTAATCAAAGCAGATTATTCATTTTTGCTCCAAAATGAGTGTGCTTTTTGTGTTTTTTTCACAAGAAACTTTTTTTTTCCTCTTGAAAATTCAGTTACTGGAAAAGAGTAATTCACTAGCAAGCACTTTAGATAACTCAAATATAATCATGTGTATCCATCACAATCCTGATACTCAGGGCTAACAGAGAAATCTGAGGAAGATACACTTCAGGAGCCCCTCCAAGCAAGTCTAAACACAATAGTTTGGAAATCTTCTCTGATTCCTCCTGCAGTTTACTTTGGCTGATGTAAAGAAAAAAACAAAAAAAACCCCACATCTTTTTCATGCAGAGATTGACCTACATGCCTAATTTTACCATTTCTAAAGTCAGAAGATTAAATATGTGCACAAATCTTTGAAGAGATGAGGCCTAACAACCTTTTGATGGAAAAACAAAGGAACATACGTGATGGTGGGTTACATCTTTTTCTCTCCAGATACTACAAAAGCTAAGTGAAGTCTGCAGCATCTTACAGATTAATTATCAACTACACACTAAGTTTTTCATTCCTTTACTCAGTTATTCCTTCTAGCTGACAGCTGGTAGTTTTACTTTGTTCTTGCTTTGAGAGTGCCTACATTCTACTGGTGATAAGTCCTCTGAAAGAGCCATGTTTGGAGTTCCTTGCAGAACAGGGTGTCTTCCAATCAATCCTATTGCATCTGTAAGAGAGTCCAGAGATTTTAAGCAACTCACTTTGAGTGAATTATAGCTCAAAGGCAATTACCACATATTTCCAGAAGAAACTCTGACTTGTTGGCACAAAGTTACACTACCACACCAGTGTGAAAAGACATTCAGGATAATTTAAAAAGTTTTTAAAAAAATAAAAATAAATATAAAAAACCATTCTGTGTTGTTGGTTTGGGTTTAGATTGGATTTTTTTACTGGACACTAGAAGTTATGCTTTTCAGATTTTTTCCCTTTGGAAATGAACCACCTAAATGTGTTGTTTGTGAAGAAGACTATGAAATGCTTTGTGGACTCCAGCAGCTAAGATACTGTAATATAGTGACTCAGAGACCTCCTGTTGTAAGTAGGCTAAATTTCCATAGAGGCTGCACTTTGAAGTCAGTCCTGCAGTGGATGTTGAGCCTGACTCCTGAGAGAAAGAAAATACCTCTCAAATGCCATGCACCTCTGACAGACTCAGGCTGGGAGACAAAACTCAAAATGCATGTAGAGAATAGGGCCTGATCCATTGAAGCTAGTCCCTGCACATCTTAGGAAACTAACTTTATTTAAGGTACTCACATGAAAACAACACAAAATCCTAAAGTAGAATTAGCATCAAAAGCACATGAAGGACCAAAACCCAGTTAGGCTTACAATCCAGTTATTAATATAACAGCTTCAGTGGTTCAAAGAAACCTGCACCAGAATGAAATGGAGCTTGCCATGAGCTCAGGCTGCAGTTCAGACCTCAAGAGACCATCACTACCTCACCCTAAAAAGAGAGCTGGACCCACCCCGTGCATCACTTCAGCAACACCAAATGTCAAAAGAATCACTCAAGGCATTATTAAAGGTAAAGGTGGTTGAGAGGACTAATAAAAGTGCAAATGGAAATGGCAAAAAATTCACAAAACATGAGCAATGGATATGAATCCACAAAGCCATTCAGTCAGAAAGTTAGAAAGCATGACTCAGGAGAATAATAAAAGCTAATGTGCCATTGAAAAATGTGAGGCAAACACTTTTATACAGAACTGGACAGAAATGAAGCTAAAAAAGCCCATATAGAACTGGGGGAAAAACCTAAGCTGACACTGCAAGGCAAAAAAGGAGCAAGGTTAATCCACTGCTGGTAGCTGAAACATGAAGGAGCAAGAGAAATTGTAACCTGGATTAGTTTATCAGGGATCACTCAGGAGATGAACACAATCACCACACACATATACTGTCTGTTATGAAACATGTCATAATTAGAAAAACAAAATTCAATAACCAGGGTCCCACCAGGGAGTACTCAACCATTCAAAATGGTATACAAAGAAAAAGCAATGGTTAACAAGAAAACCAGTTATTTGTCTTCTTTATCAGCCTCAGCACACATTATGTGGACACAGACTTGGGCAAATTCAGCATTGGCTAGCATATTATACCGTTAACATTCTTTGCCAAGAAATACATTTTAAAATAACCCACTAACTATGCATCAGTTAATTTGGGATCTCATATTTTAGGCACTTAAGCTTTTATGTCAGCAGTGTTCTGCACTTAAACCTTTCTCCACTGAAGCTTCTTGTTTGAACATCCTGTCCTATTCCCAAAAAAATAAAATGCTTGCAGAGACCATTGCCTTTAGCTGTCTCTCTGGCCATTCAGCTTCTTGTGTGGCCAAGGTCTTGAAGCCTCAGGTATGAGAAATTGAAATGCAGTAACCTAAGCTTTGTAAAATAACTGAAATTTGCTATGAATAATTGGTCTTTGGGGAATGTAGCTTAACCTGTGGCATATTACACCCCTTTGCCCTCCTTCCCACTGACCCCTGAGCCCTAAAGAGAAGCAAAACACATATTTGAAATGTATTTATAGGAGGAAAGGCCCACATCAGAGATTATTATATGTAAATTGTAGGAAAGCTAGTTCCCCATTAAGGTTAAGGCATTGACAAAGCTAGTAAATATAAACAGGCAGAATGCTCAATAACTGAAAAATAGTAAAACTTTGTAAATCACCTAAATCAAGACAGAAAGCACTTTATTAACAGATACAAAAAGGACCAAACTACATTTTGTGGTAGACAAAATGTAAAGAATCAGAGAGCTAAGAACCACAATGCCTTGGAAAGCAGTATGCTCAGGAAGCACTGGATGCATGTATTCATGCCACTGAGCTCCTGCCATTGCAGGGATGAGGCCTAAATATGAACTTAAATTTCTTGCTCCAACTGTTGCAAAAATGATGTTAGACAAATTGTCAGAAAGGTAGAGCTAGTTTCATATGTTCTGATACTTTAACTTATTTTGTCCTTATAGCAGATACATCTACACACACACACACACACACACACACACAAAAGGCCGATGTGAGGCGACAGTCAAAGAATTAAAATATTTTTTTCTGAACTGTGGAGGCAAAAGTTCTATTGTAATTCACTTGAGGATTTGGGAGAGCAGTTCATGGGTGGTTAATATTTTGCCTGACTCACTGAGAAGAACTAATAAAAGTAAAAGCTGTGCAGCTGCTCCTTCTAATCTGAAGATAAATCGCAAAGGCAGGCACAAACAAAAGGCAGGTGAGTTCTCAACTGAACGATTAGAAAGAGGAAAAATGAGAGGGGAAAATAGGTAAAGAAATCCACCAACTTCTTCAACAAAATTCAATCAGAAAAGTGGTTTAGAAAGGGGCCGCAAATCTACTGAAAACAAAGTTTCAAATAACAAACATCAATAAAAGTACAAAATAAATAATAGCCTCAAGGCCAAAGTCTAGAGATTAGCAGAGCAATCAAAATGAGCCAGAAACAAACAATCATAAGTCTGCGAAGCAGTCTGTCAAGCAAACAGCTCTCAAAACCAGATTTAGAGAACAAGCTCTGTGGAGGGAATGGTTGAAGGCTGACTGATAGAGCCAATATTTCCACCCTGGCTGGGATTTCTTGGTGAGCGAAAGCCTAATGAAACAAAAAGACTTTTCCTAAAACACAAGTACACTTTGTGAGGATAAGGGATCAGAAGGAACAGATCAAAAGTTTGCTGCCATAATCTTAGCATTAAACAGAGCTATTCCCTCTTGGCACTGAAAAATTTTGGTGACATTGACTTAGGTTTACTCGTAGGAACTACATTGGAGCTGTACTGTGGGATACAGTATACATTAGCCCAAATGACAATAATTAAAACACCTTTGACGTACAGTCAATCAAAACACACACTGAGCAGCCTTGCCCAGACTGTGGATCTGGGTACTGAGACAAAGTATGCAAAATATCCCCTTCTTAATCTTCTGCATCCTCCTAAACCAATGAGATTTGGAGGCTACGACAGCTCTCAGACAATTGTGGACTTAGATATTGAGGATTAAAGTGCCACAATGTGATAACTTGGTCATACAAGATCCTTGCCTGCAAGATCGTAACACCCACAACAGCAATATTTCAGAATATTTCCAGCCCTTGAATCTAGACTGTTGGCAAGCTGAATTTTATAATTGTGCACAAAAGTTCCAAAATTTAACTATAAAAAAATAACAATTTTCTGCCAAATATTAAAAAAACCCACATGATCTTTTTTTTTTTTTTTTTGCCTAACTATATATTCTGGTAAATTTGACTTTCATCACTGACTCTTTTTACAATGAGACCCTGTTGCAAATCTCCTGTTGCCTCCCCCTGCTGAGACAGGCTGTTGCCACATTTGGTAGGGGCAAGCCCCAAACTTGCAAAGTCTGTGCATATTCTGAACTTCCTGGTGACAAACCTCGGCACTGAGGCTAGCAGAACTAATGACATGCATGAAGATGAGCTCACATCTAATCAAGTATTTGCAAGGTCAGACCCCATTATAATATTATGAACACAGGATCATTTAACGGAGAGACCAGAAACTTTTCTTTGTGTCGGAGGAATAAATCCCCTACTGTTTTAAAGCTCCTGAACAAATAGGGTTTTCATATTTGTCTGTGTCTGCTGTCTATTTTGGATCTTTTTCATTTACCCTGGCCCACATTTTGGCCTGGAGCAGCTGAGGGAAAAGTCTGGATGTGTTTATTTTTTATTGCCCGTGGAACCAAGCCATGAGATAGTCCTGCTTGAAAGGAAACTAACCCTGATTGCATGACTGATGGGATTGTAGTATATAAAAAAAAGTCCATTTTAAAGTTTACCCAAGAGCAGTATCTCTTCAAGTAGTGTGACCCTGTGGCTTCATTTAACATTTCTAGGACAGAGTTTGCAAGGTTAATGTGTTAAGACAGTAAAAACTTTCCCTTTGCCTTGGGCACATCACTTCTATTCAGCAAGGCAAATAACACCCCACCTACAGCAGCCTGCCCAGAAGCCCAAATGCTGCACAGCAACAAGCCTCTGTTTCTTCCCGTCTCCTTGTCTCCTTCAGACTGACATTGCCTGGGCGCTGAATAGCCTGGTGGGAAGAGTTCAATGCAGGGTTTGCACTTTCCCAGCCATTAGCCAGCTGCCACCGCATTTCATTATCTTAGGGGGTGCTTTTATACATCAAAGGCACTTCCAAACAGTGAGATGAAGTGGAAGTAACTGAGCTTGGTCCACGTTGTAAGTTGCAGTATTATTTATTGTCGTTATTTTTTGCGCCCGTCTCATGCCATCTGGCCCGCTAACTGTAAAGGCTGGTGATGGAAAAAAGGCTCAACACACCCCCCTGAATTTCTTGGAGTGAATCCTGCTGAACAACTAGGCCTTGGAGCAACTGCCTGTTGTTATCAGGACTCTTCATTGTTTTGCACAAGGAGCCCTCTAAAAAGCAGGGGGAAAATACAAAGGTAGCAGACAGAATCTCATGTGAAAACAAAGTAAGCAGAGCATGAAAAGTGTCACTGAGCTGGCTTTTACTTTGCTTTCTTTCTGATGTAGCCAAGAAATAAAGGGTTGAAAAAGATTTTCTTTCAGTCTTCTAAAGAAGTTTCCTGTGAATAAACCGAGGTAGTGAGTTTTGCATAACAGCACCTAAAATCACTGTTCAGCTGTTTTAACTTACTTCAGCTTTTGTCTTATTGCGACTTTCTTTTAATGACAAAAGCCCATATGGCCGGCAAATTATTGTATTTCTCCAGCATTTGAAACCTGCTTTCCATTACTGGAAATCTCTAATTGATAAAATCACAAAATCTTTATTTTAGAATCTATAGAATTCTATCTATAGAATTACGTTAAAAGGTGAGAAAAAGTGAAATCTCTCTATGTGTCACAGACTGCTTGTGAGGGGCTTAAACAAGCATTGTCAGAGGATGTATGATTAAGTTGCTCTCTTACACAGTGGCTTGGTTTTACTGACCACAGAATAAACTACATGCAGGTTTCTACTTTGTGCCTGCCTGCCACCCAAATGTCCTGCTGCCAGAAAAATAAGCTCAACAAGAAATGCTCAGATTTTCATACTGATGTTTTATGACATACATATTTTGTCTAATGATGCCTTTTACTTTCCTTTAACCATTAACTTGAGACTCTAGAAATACAGTAGCTTGACTGTGAATGAGTAAGGGCAATTGACTCTGCAATGTCAAGGTACTTTGGCTTAAAAAATGTCCACTTGCAGAACATTAGTTCATTTTTTAATAAAATCACAACATTATTTTCCATTTTTATTTGCTTACCATGAAAATAAGTATTTGCTATAGTGAATTCTCACATGAAAGGCTATGATTCTGTAAACCAAGTCACACAGATAAAGCTTTTGCTCACACAGTTTCCAAAAGTGAATGTGCATAAAAAAGAGTTTGCAGCATCAGGGTCACAAATTTGCGTGTCCTTTAGTAAGCTTGATTAACTTAATTTGATATTGGCATAAATAGGAGCTGAGTACAAGACGTTTAATTTGGTCCTCAAATCTCCTTCTAGTTTGCACTCACTGTAGATGATCTGTAGCTGTGAAATATCTCCCTGTAAGCTAGCAACTAGATTGCTATCCAAACTGACTTGGAAACAGTAGTCAGAGAAAGCAAGCTACTGGCAATCAACATCAAAAACAAAAATCCCTGACCTTGACTGTTCTTAACACAAAAGCCCTTTTCCTGCTGTTTTTCAATGAATGAACAAACGAGAGCCAGCAAATTATATAGCAGACACTTTCCTCTGAAAAGATAAAGTAAATCTGTTTTATTTCTATATACAATCTGCTTCACAAGCACAAAGACAGGAAGCAATATTGGGAAATTCTTAAAAATATGATTTGTGCTGGATAGAGCCTCTTCCTTCTCCTTTAGATCACTTAGAACAAATAGTGAGCCAAGAATTTCCTGAACTTTCGCAATTTGCTTGGAAAATGTATTCTCCCTTCCCTGCAACTGCTTTATAAAGAAAGAGTTTATTCCTAGTGGTACGTTTTGAATTTCACTTAAAATAAAACTACATCTTATATACTCTACTCCTTCCATCCTGGCTTTCATTGTAATGGGACAGAACAGGTGCTGTGACACAGCTTTATCCTCAAGCTGCACACAGATAATCGTCCCCATTTCAGAGCGTGGCAGGAATGCCTTCTTGGGTAACCAACCTTGCACCACACAAATGGAGAGAACAGTCACAAATAAATAAGTCCTTTGCTCAGTTTTAGAAATATGAGCAAGCCAGATGTATCCAGTAAGTTTCACCAGACAGATTTGTGTAGTACCCCAAATGAGCTGCCCACAGGAGGTCTAAGGCTCACGGGACAGACATTTTTATGCGGATGAACTAGGAACTGCTCAAAAGCAATATGGCCAATGCAAGTAGGTTTCCCATCTGTTTCAGGCAATAGGATGGCACTTCTTTTGTCATTTCAATGAACATTTATTCCCCATTCAGGACCAAATGGGTAAAACAGGGTCCCTTGATAGGCTGGATGGGCAGCATTTTACCCCAGTGGCCCCACAAGCTGTCGTTTGGGCTATGGCACCTGGACAAGACGCCGCTCAGGGAGGCAGCATGCAGTGTCTTCTGCAGGGAGATGGGCAGCCAGCACAACCCCACTCTACCAGGGTTTGGGGGAGGGAAACAGCAGAGTAGCATGAAGCCACAGGGCACAGGGCACTGAGCAGTTCAGGGAGTGGAGGGAAAGGCTCCAGGAGGGGCTTGATCTCTGGAGATGTGAGTAGTTGGTCCTGGCATTATGTTCGTCTGGGGGGAGAGGTTAATTTCACCCTCTGATAAACTGGATTAAGGATAAAATCACTTAATTAGCCTTCAGGCTCAGCTCCTCACCTGATGAAAGCAGGACCATCTTTCACTGTCCCGCTGGAGCAGAGCAGCAGCTGAGGATGTGGCTGGCCCCCAGCGCTTTCTGCCCTGCTGCAGGAAGGGTCTCCCCCGCAGCGAAGCCTTCAGACCCTCACTGCGGGCAGGTGTGCTCTGAGGACAGACTGCAGCTTGCCCAAAACCAGCCCCCTGGAGAGGGCTCATCTCCAGCCTCCACCTCCCCTTTGCCATTCTGCCCGGCTGTCACATGGATGCTTTTCCTTGCCAGCTGGTTTGGAGCAACCCAAACTGCCACTACAGCAAGGCTCTGGAGCGGCAGGAAGGAGAAAGGCAGCTGGATCTGGTACTGCCTTGCTGCTGTCAGGAAAACAGGAAAAATTACAAAGAGAAAATGCAAATGGCACTGCATTCACAGGTTACCTATAGACCTTCCCTTCCAGGAGAAAAAGGAGTGTGCAAACAAGCTGCAGCTCTTAGAATTCCCTGTCAAAGCATGCAGCAGCAATGGATGAGAACTGGTCAACCAGGTCCTAAATCTGATGGCCAGAGGAAAATGGGAGTTAAAATCATGTATCCCATTCACCAAAACAATGATAGTAGTAGGGTCCCATGAGAAAATGTATTTCCTCTGCTTCAGAGTCTCTTTAAATAATATGACAGCAAAGTCTAAAGATAATAATAGTTCTCACTTTGTTTCAGATATAGTAAAGTAAAAGCAGCTTTCTTCAGATTTAAATTCCATTAAAGGTCATCATGAATTATGACTCTATTCTGAACTGCTCAGCTGTTACCATGCAGGGTCACTGTCTGGACAACCCTCCCAACACACCAACAGCTAATGAGCAATGACAATAAGTTATGAGGCACAATTCAAGGAAACAAAAAAACAAAAATGGAAGGATATGAATTCTACAGAGCACACAAAGAAAAAATGGGTGGGATGCTCATTTCCTCAAATTGTGTACCAACTTCATAAGTTAGCTACAAATTTTCCCCCATTAAAGGATGAGAGCATCATCTTACATCCCACCTTTGTGTTCTTTGTCCAGCACTCTGCTGTGGATCCAGATCTCTGCTTCTTCTGTTTGAAGAACTGTAACGTTTTTGCATGGTTTTGAAACATGGAGTATAGTCGCTGACATTATTCACATGCTGGTCTTGCAGCTCAGAAAAATCAACAGATGTTTTCAAAATATCTGAAAAAATAAAAGAATCACAGTGCAGACCTACACTAACTTATGCTCAAATGATAGTGCTTGAATTATATTTAGCAAGACAACAAATAAAGGATGGATTACAACACAATGAAAACAAAACAGATTTTTCATACAAAATCTTGCAGCAGCTTTCAGACAGGATTAATCTGCATTTCTGAATGAGATATTTTTAACATACATTTTTAAAGGCTCTGGCTTTAGTTTCTTGTTTGTTCATTTTCTCTTGTTGCCCCTCAATAAGCAACACTTCTTTTTTCTTTTTTTTTTTTTTTTGTAACTTAATAAATACATTTTAATCCAGTTGTTTAGTTTCTGTGTTATCAGTGCTGTCTTCTGCTTTCAATATGATACACACAGCAGCTAAAAATGCTGTTGTACTGTTACACTGTATGCAGTACACAGTGTACCAAGTGCATGTTTATTCTTAATCCTTAGCAGTTCTCAGTCATGAGCTAACAAAACACAGCTCTTTTTTTTTTTCTTTGTTGTTTTGGGTTTGTTTTGTTTTGTTTTGATATTAAGGGAAAAATATGGAAAATCTTGTATCCATTTTAAGCATTTTCTCCTCCAATATCTAGAGGTTGGAAACATTGGCAAGATGCAGGATTTCCATAAAACAATGAGGAGTGATTCCATAAAAAATACTGATTTATAGATCCAATTTATACACCTTTTGCTTCACAAATATGGAATTGCAAGGCAAAATAAATTTGTTATATTTGTAAGGTGGTTTCTCTAAGGAAAGATTTATGTGTTTAGGAGAGACTAAATTTATGTTACTGTAAAACAGATTACTTAAATATCTCCTGACCATTACAGCAAAGAACACATTTGGTTTTTGGGGGTTTTTTTATATCAAATACACACTCTTTCTATGATGAAGAGTTGCACTGGCAAGCATGGGTTTATGTTAAAAGACAAATAGCAGAACATGTAGTTTAGTATTTTTCCAGACAAAGCAAAATAA
The DNA here is from genome assembly GCA_013397555.1 of Urocynchramus pylzowi. Taxonomy (NCBI): domain Eukaryota; kingdom Metazoa; phylum Chordata; class Aves; order Passeriformes; family Fringillidae; genus Urocynchramus; species Urocynchramus pylzowi. The sequence goes on from VZRH01002546.1 coordinate 1,321,017, forward strand.
ATGAATATTTTTACTAATGTTAAAATGTCACAGATTAGATGAAAATCTAGAGTTAATCAAATCTAAAAAGAAACGAAACTGGAAGAGGATGCTCTTCAGCAAAGAAAACTTAGTTTGACAGTGTTAAACAGATAGCTGGGATCTGCTGGGAATACATACCTTGGTTTCATCTGATTGACCTCATATCATTGCTATGGCGCATAACTACACCTGACAGGTCATTGATTGCCAGAATGTAAAGCAGATCCTTGGGGAAATAACTTGGCAGAGAGCAGCTTCCCGTTGTTTTTCACATTCCCACAGCAAAAATTCAGGTCCCTACTCCAGTATTCACCACATATAGAGAAGAAAGAAAAACAATGCCCTCACAAAAGGCTCTATAAATGACAAAGATGGTTAGCAACTGCCTCACATGTCAATTAACAGATTTCAAGCTCAGATCACAAATATTGACAGAATAATGTTGATTTCAAATTTCAGAACGAAAGAGCAATACATTTTTTCTCTCTTCAGCCCAGCTTTCACTCCACAACTCCAATAACTTTAACACTTTTCATGTTCAGTCCTGCTTGATAATTTTGCCACAAGTATGCAGTGCACACACACGTGCACAATAAAAAACCCCCACAGATTAGAATGCTGTTTATTCTGCTGCCACAAAAGCAATTTTACTCTACTTTGTGTGACCAAATGTACCATAATGTTTTCATCACCAAGTTAAAGAGAGTATGCCTAATGGCTTATACAGTCCTACTACACAAGAACCCTATTCAAACATTTGCTTAAGTCATGCATGGCTTTAGTCACATGCATAATAGCCTACAGACAAAAGACACAAGAGACAAGGAGGGCTTTATGTGTCAAACTGAAAGTAGTATTTCCCTGTGCTGATACTATGTAAACATTGGAGATCTGCAGGATGTCATATTACTATGATTTTTTTATCAGAGAAAAAGAAAGATAAATCAATGCCTGTAACTACAGCACCTGTGTCTGGAAAGAATGGACACATAGTCAAAAATGATAACGAGAAATTTAGATATCTACTAAAAAAAAAAACAAAAAAAAAAAAAAAAATAAAAAAAAAAAAAAAAATAAAAAAAAAAAAAAAAATAAAAAAAAAAAAAAAAATAAAAAAAAAAAAAAAAATAAAAAAAAAAAAAAAAATAAAAAAAAAAAAAAAAATAAAAAAAAAAAAAAAAACCCAAAACCAAAACCAATGATTTTACATGTGTACATGTTTACAACAAACTAAACTATATTACTTAATATAGATTAATCAAAAAGCCTTTTTGTCAGGATATATCATTGAATCTCTTTAATAGATTATCTTGGCTTGTAATATGCATTTCATATACATAGAATGCATCTGTAGCATTTCCATCTGTACATTCTGAAGTATGTTATGAATGAGATTAGTATCAATATTCCCATTTTCAAATGGGAATCAGGATATAAGGAAAAGAGAAGTTAACTAGCCCCAGTAAGTCACCTGAAAATGAACCAAATGCTTTCTAGACCAAAAATTTCTGAGTCCATGTACCAAATCTACAAGAATGTGCTGTCTTCCTCAATACCATTCTGGGCCACTAGCTGACAAAGACCTCACTATGACTAAGAATTGCATAGTTCTATAAATAAGTGTGAAATGAAGTTCATTCCACAATGGGGAAAAAATGTTATAGTAATTGAAACTTTGGTGGAAGTGGTTTTACTTTTGCTAAAATATTGAGGAAAAAATAGGGTCAGAATAAAATTTTTAGTCAAAAGTAAACAAAAATAATTTTTTTAGTTAAAAGGAATAAGAGAGCTGCCTGAAATAGTTTTGTAGTTCCAATCCTCAGGTACAGTGTATTTCCCAATCAATATTTCATACTCAGACAGCCCAAAAAGACAGGCTGGTTATGTGAGGTTAATGGAAGAACTGTTTTGGCATATTTATGTCTGGTGTGCTTGTGGCCCATAGTGTCAGGAGGACTGAATTTCTGAGGTGATGTTTGTCAAATATTCTTCCCAGCATTAATTCCAGGTGATCTTATTCACTGCACGGTAAGAAGAGGCGAACAAAATCCTTCTTCCAAAAAGAAAAACTCAAATAAGCAACAAAAGAAGCCATAGGGCCTTATTGGGCAGAGTGCAGGATGCTGCAGCCTTGGGAGGAGGCAGAGCTGCTGCTCTGGCAGGCAGACGCAGGCGCTGCCCTGTGCAGCGTTTTGCAGGATAGCAATCTGCTGCTGCACACAGATACAGATCCACCCACAGCTGTTGTGGGAACATGGCTGTTCCTACACAATACATATTCTGCTTCTCATATCTTGTACATATGGCTACAAAACCTGAGCCTTGCTAAGAGGCTATCTCCATTTAGCACTGCATGTAGCGTGCTGTACTGTCAACATATTTTTTCAGACTTTGTACACTAACATTTCTAAAATTAGAGAAAAAAACCCATGTGAAATGGCAGTACCTACAGATTAACTATACCCTCAGGAATTTAAAATATTAGGAAAGATTGAGCAATATTTGCCTGTGATTTCAAATAATTACTGCTCCCACCCTGAGACCTACCTTGTCAATATTATCTGCAAGACACTCCCAACGGCCAGCACTGGGTCACAGCTCACAGCTTGGGTCACAGCTTGGGTTGAGACAAGTTTAAGCTCACAGCAGAGCCACAAACAAAACCTGGCACTCCCCAGTGCCTGTCCTGCCCATAGTCTTTTTTTTTTTTTTTTTTTTTTCCAATTTCTAAGTGGGAACAGTTGATCAGTGGTGCCCTGGCCAGGCATCAGGAGTAGATATGAAGCAAAGTAAAGAAACTTTGACAGAATTCCAGAATTCTGCCCTTTTGCCCTGAGTCAATTTGAGGAAGGGTTATACCTTGTGTAGACCTGAATCCTAACTAACTCATCAGGACTGACCCTTGGACGAGCCTCACACCACCATCTGCAGGATATAAGCCTATATATAGTGTTTGAACAAGGCAAATGGAAGTGTGCTAAGGCTCGAAATTAAGGTTTTGACCTTGGCTTAAGATTTGTGACAACATATGCAGATACAGCAGGCAGCTCCTTTATTTACCACATACAAGCTGTGCAGGTATATTAACCTTAAGTTTGCTCTTTTAGTACTGACAGAAACAAAGCACTTATGAATAAGTGAAATTTCCCATTAGTTTTTAACATTAAGCCCTATGGAATGAAAATAAAATCTCTTACAGCCAGCAAATAAACTAGTATAAGATTTACTGATTTTCAGGTTATAAGAACTATGAAGTACTAGAAATAGCTTTTTATTTTCTTAAGGGACTTTGAAAAACTAATGAGAACACAGGTAAAATACAACTGAGGTTTAGTTGTTGGGATTTCTTTTCCCTGCTTTGTTTGCCAAAGAAAATATAGACCACTTTGAAACATCTTCCAGAGTTAAAAAAACACTTTTGCAAATTTGGATTAAATTGAGTGAATGAATTTGACAGGTGGAAATGAGGGGAAAAAATCAGAAACATTGAAAACTTTGCTTTCTATATTTGCTCATCAAACCATGTAGGTTTCTGATTGTAGGATGCTTTCATTCAAAATGCTGCTAAAGCTTTGTACAAGCAGCGAGAATTTTAATGGATTTTGCTTTTGAGCAATTTGAGCTATTTTCTTCCATAGTGTGGTTTGATCCCTAAATATGTAATTCCCATAACTTTTATTCTTTAGATTATTTATTAGGACATAACATGTACGTAACCCTGAGTAGCCAGCAAATTCATCTTGACTGTGAGCCCAGTGCTCACAGGGAGCAGAATGCACAAGCTGGTTGCTCTCTCTGGCATTCACACCTCTTTCAGAGGTTCCTCACCACTGCCCAAAAGCTGTGCAAAACACTAAGCTGTGCATAGAAGGAGCATTCTAATGAGCTTGGGCTCTCTGGTGATGCAAATCTGGTGCAATACTTGTGCTGTTGCTCCCCAGGGCTGCTCCCAAGGCACATTTCTGTGGAAAGAGCCAGAAAAAGGCACAGGATCATGGCATCTAAGAGGACAAAACTGCTGCTTTCACCACCAATATGACAGTGCACAGGGTTTCAGGTCTCCAAAGTCCCTTTAGTCAAGCATGTCAAATTCTTTCAGTATTACAGTTATAATGCAATTTGTATTTGTAAATGGCTGCTTTTAGTGTTACAGCAGCAGGACAGACACGGGCAAAGGTATTTTGTATTAAGGAGCACCAACATGACAGGATGTCCAGGACCTTTAGCTTCAGCCCCTTTTCCCTCACTGTCTTGCAGGAACTATTTCATATAGTTTCTTTTACAAAAATTAATGGAAATCTTTATGGGTCTTTTATTTGAGAAAAATAATAAAAAGCAATATTCCTGGCAAAGAAAAATATGGTAATTCTGAGCCACCAAAAGTCTGAAACATAATGTCAATGTTAAGCCAAAATGCAGCTGTAAGCTTCCAAAATTAACTGCTTCCCAATCAAAACAATAAAATACAGGGAAAACCATCCTATGTTTATTAATGCAGTACCTGCATGTCTGACCACAGGGATGACTTCCATGGATCTGACTGACCCACAAAAATGCAGAGGTTACAAGAAATTAGGTTTGTCTAATAATGATTGACAGAGTATACAGCAAAAGACAAAAGTTCCTTGTTCATTTAGGCTTCATGTCTGAACTTGTGTTTAAGAAAAAAGAAATTAAAGATGAGCTCTGTAACTGCTTAAATAAGAAACACACCCCACAATCAGACAGCTGGATAACTTGTGTTCTCTTGTTCCCTACAGCACAACATACTACCATGTTCTGGTCAATGTAGCCAGAATGCTGCTGCTTTTCAATCACATTTACTGAGCTTTTATGCTCCTTACCTGGGGGACACTCTCCTCCTAGTAGACAGAGTACAAGCTGTGTTTTAGTCTCTAGTCACTAGGGTACTAGTGACTAGAAACTAAAGATCAGTCAAAGAAAAGACAAGATCAACCAAACCTCTGCCTTTTAATACCGTGGTCCATCCTGAAATATTGTGCTTAACATAGAGACAGCTCAAAGCCATGAGGAACCTGATGCAGGTAACTAATTTGCCATATGAAATGGCAGCTGATGCTCTGCACTTCTGAGATGTATTTGGGACTCCAATAAGTGTTTAAACATGCATTGAAACGTCTGTTTCTTTTAGTCATTCTGTCACTTTTCTGATATAAACTCTGGGAATGTTTTCGTTTGCCTTTTCTATTTATCTTATCCTCTACCCAACAAACTGTGAGCTCAAAATGATAACATAACCTGAGCAAAAAACAGGCATCAAAGCAATGAAAATATTACTTTTGAAAGGTCAGAATTTCAACAGCATAAAAAGAGCAGTAAAAACACCTTTGCCTTTCAAGATTCTTTGAGAACCTCTCTCCTTACTCCAGGCTTCTTACACCAGTTCAGGTGAACATACAAGGCTTCAGTTTCAGGGCTTCTGCATACTCCTTTACATCTCCCAGAGCAAAAGTTTTCTTACCTTTCTTCATTTTCATAGTGACAGAAGAGTTGAGTACACTCAGAAAAGTGGACTAAGACCAAGTATTTGAAAAGGCATTGTTTATTGGTACATACAGATTGTTTAATCATGCAAGTCTTTTAAAGAATCAGAGCTTAAACCAATTTAGTGGGCCTTGAAAACAAAAGAAGTGTCTCTAAAAGTGTATGTATAATTGATAGTAGTAATTGGAAGGAGGGTCCTTCCTCTCTAAGAAAAAGCTGATCCCTAAATACTCATATGAAATATTTATGAGGGGTTTTTCTTTTTTGTTGTCAGGACAGCTGCATAAGGCAGAGCTTGGGAAGAAAGTACAAAAAAACTTGCATACCTTTAATGAACATTATACCCACATGCAAAGAATGACTAACTACACACCATGGTATACTCAGCTATTGTTCAAGGATTGCAGGGAAAAAGAGAAAATGGCCAAAATATAAAAGCTTAGATATTTGTATACTCAGTCTAAAGAAAAAAAAAAATAAAAAAAGGACAATTTAATATATTATTAATTTTTCTATTGTTTCAACTTCTCAGGATATTGAGGTCTCCACGTTTCATACATTTTCAAATAACAAACTTACTGACTTATGTTTAACTTAGATATATTTTCCTGAAAGTCACATGGCCTTGACATGCAGCCATCAGGAAATGGGAGTCTTGATTCCTTTGGTGGGCTGCTTAAAGGATTAAACTCATTGTGAAAAATGTCTCTTCTACTTCCCAAAAATGCCTCGATTCAGGCATTTCCCAGACTTTATCTCTTTTCCATAAGGCTGTAGGATTCTTCCTCACCCACTACTTGATGCCAGGAAGGTTCTTTCAGGTTGAAAAGTGGCTCCTCAGACCTGTCCTTTTGATATGCTCACCAGGACAGAGAGCTCTTTCAACCCCATGTCACTGTGGGGGCACTGCTCAGCCCTCTCCCCAGTTCCTGAAGTCCTTACACCAACATTGACACCAACGTGAGAAGCAGTTTCCCAGCATCTGTCATGTCCCATTTCAAAGTAAAATCACACCTTTCCTTTGCCCAGCTGTTACACACCCAGGGTCTCTCACTTTCTGCCCTAACATTGTGTTGTTAGCTGCTACTCTTGCTCATCTGCCAAGCTGCAAATTCATCCCAGCCACTGCACACAGTTTCCCATTGCATCGACAGAGCACCTGTATTTCTTTCTCCTAAATGACTTTGAATGAGTTTTAATAAGGTCAAATATAACATAAACAGACTGCTTATAAGCAATATAGATCACTCAGTATCAGCACTTCATTGCCCTTGTTTGTGCTCCTCCAAATAGTGGCACACAAGCATTTTAAGAGCAAAGATTTTATATGAACTTTCAAAACACTATTGAAAATCCTTAACAGCACTTTTACAGAGCTGGTCCCTGTAGAACCTGACTGGAAGCATTTCCATTCAGTGATGAGTCTCCATTGACAGTCTTTCTGAGAACAGGCAGTTCTGCTCCATTTATTGTGTCCTATGATACATTACACAGTTCTTAACACAGCTATTAAGACTGTAAAAAATATCCTAAGAAATGAAAACTCTGTATGTTAGAGCACCAGGGGACAAATCCTCTTCTCTCTGAAATCAAGTAGAGCCTGGGAATGTTTTTTGCTGAGAGTAAGAGCAGACACAATCTAAAAAAATTAAACCACAACACACTCCTATATTGTCACATTCACAGAGGAAATTAATTTGCAGCAATCAGAATCTTTCCCTCTAATCCAAGGTAACAGTAATCTGTGTAATCTATGTAAAATATTTGCAATCTGAATAGTTATCAAATATATAAATATATATCAAAATATTGGCTGAATCTGTCTAATCTGAACACAAAAACTACATAGTATGAATGACATTAGTCAGCTGAGAAAGTTTTTAGTGGATTTAACTAAAATGACCATTAGGATTCACAGGTATATACAAAAAGCCAAGACTGAATGACAACTTACTTTGAAAAATGAAAGCAAAAGAAAGCGAGCTGCAATTATTTATTTCTAAGCTGCAATTATTTATTTCTAATTATTTTTTAATTTATTTTATTTCTTTACAGGTGGGATAAATTCGTTCCATGACCATGTCAACACATCATCATGCAAAACCTGTGATATTCAGCTGACAAGGGATGTATAAATATCACTGTGCAATAAACACACAGCACAAGATAAAAAACAAAGAGACTGCCTCATACCTTTGAAAGGAAACACAAGTGAAAATCTAATGAGAAACAATGAAAGTGAAAGGGCTCGTGGGCTCCTGTGAAGATGAGCCCACTGCCTGTGCCTTCTCACCATCACTCAGCTTGGAAGCTTTAGCTGAACAGGCAAACAGCTGTTTGGCAGCTGTTGTAAAGGAAGCAGCTTTATCTACAACACGTTCAATGAGAGATAAGGTGGAGCTCAGGGCACCACCTAAAACAAGGAATGTCTAAGAGGCTATCTACTGCTCTCTGCTCCTCCAGTGACCCTGGCTACTCTTCCCTGTGATGTCCAAGCATCCTCCAAGCCATGAGAAAGCCCTATTTCACATGCCTATTCATGTGAAACCTCATGAACCTCACCCTAGTTTCATGGAGGAAAAAAAAAATACAAACACTTCGGAGTGTGCTAGCAGTCTCCTAAAGTAAGAGAAGAGGGCAGCCACCGTTGTTTCCAAAATTTATTTCATATTTCATAATGATGATGTTAGAGTTGTCCTGGCTCCCTAGCCACCCTTCTGGACTTTAGAGCCTCAAAGCTTGGCAGCAGCACACCCCTCTTGTGCAAAAATGGGTGCATGAGAAGGCAAAGATAGCAATAATCTGGCCCTATGTAAGAAAAATCAGTTTTAATCTTATTCTGACTCTTTATGGTTAACTGCTGATTCCTCCATCAGTGGGTTAGAAGAAAAAAAAAAGTGAACAAGTATGTGATCTCTAGCTATTACACAAAAGTAGCTCTATTAAAGTCCCTTAAGATCCCCCAAGAAACCAGCAGTAGTACTGGGAAGGGCAGACACAATTTCTGCAGAGTACTACAGGCAGCATCCATCACCCAGTGGGGTTTGACTCAAGGAAACAATCATGGTCAACTGTCCAGAGGGTCCCTTCACCAGGCACTTTCCAGGATGCAGTAAGCATACATCCCATGCACTTTGGTAGCCACTATCACACCCTGCCTTTCTATTCCTCTGGGCTTGCAATGCCCATGTCCTATCCTGTCAATCTTCAAACTGTTTATACAGGAGCCTGCTACTCCTGTCACAACCCCACACAACTGAACTGAGGGTTCAATTTATCTGACAGGGCTGCAGCTCCAACAGCCACCACCCATGAGCAGGAGACCAGCTAAATTCCCTGTACACAACACAGGACTGCTGCCTGGCAGCTGGAATAAAAACAAGCCAGTCCAGTGCATTTTACATGTAAAGTCAGTGTAGCTTATATTAAAAAAAAACCCAAAACAAACAAAACAAAAAAAAAAAAAAAA
>VZRH01002546.1:1330037-1342038 GCA_013397555.1 Urocynchramus pylzowi
AACAAAAAAAAAACCAAAACACAAAAAAACCAACAAAACAAAAAAACAACAAACCAGCCAGGAGTGTGTTTAAGTCCTACTAGAATTCTCTTTTCTCAAGGAAGCTGTACATAAAATGTCCAGTGAGCGTAACTTAATTAGCAATTAACATCAATCCAAAGTGAATACAATAATTTCAGTTTACTTTGAAACAAAACAGCAGAATTTGGCCTCTTGTGTTTGGTAACTGGCTTTTTAAAACCAAAAGAAGCATGAGATGAGGACTAAAATAAATACTTATTTCTTCCTTACATCAATAAAATAATACATATATGTTAGAGCATAGTACACTATTCCCTGGCAAAAAGTGTGCATGCCCACAGTTCCAGAGCACAGGAAGATGCCATGGGGTGAGCCAAACCCTGCAATTTCTCAGAAATAAATTTCCACTGTTCCAACTACTCAGGAACATGTTCCCGAAATTCAGGAAACACACTGCTAATTATTTCCTCTAAGGTACTGCAGTTCCAGTGCATTTCAAAATGAACATGTGAGCAGAGTTAGCTGCTCTTCACTTGGGGCACTAGGAGTTAGTAAATAGGTACAGTACCTTAATCAATGTGCTGCAAGTTAAGGTACACTACATGTGGGACCTTTCAGAAGGAGAGGGTGACTTCCCTAAGGAGACAGAGTCAGTGACACCTGAGCAAGCTCTCACTCACTTCATGTGAACAGAACCCAGGGCTCACTTTAGAGTGCATCCCTTCCAGCCTGGGACACTGAATTCCAGGATTTTCCTCTGAAGGGTCTGTGTCCTCTCTTCATTGACCATCAGGAGAGCCTAGGGAACAGGTCTCAAACCCAGGCCTGGAAATTACCAGAGAGATTAATATTGTGAGAGAGGAGACAACAGGCCAGGGAGAGGCATTCTCAGCTGGATGCTGAGCACTAATAAGAGAAGTGAAAAGCCTCACTGAAATTATTTTCTTTCCCTGTGGATCTCTCTCCAACTCCTGCTAAAATCCAACCAAATTACGTCAATTCAAATGACACCTGTGTCACAGGATAGTTCATAAAGGGGCATTGGTTCATGGCTCAAGCATTTTGCAATGACATTTAACATGACCTAACTTTAGACTTCCATTTGACTTTCCACCCTGCAGTTTCTCCCATTCCCTCCTCTCACTGCCATTTCTCTAAAAGGAAGAACATCGGATAAAAAAACCTATGTATAAGAAATCTCACCACACTTCCAGGGAGAAAGACACAGAAAGCTTTCTTGTCCTTGGTGGTGCCCACCCACTTTTTTTCATAAATATTTTGCAACAATAATTGATTAACCATATCATAGTATTTACAGAAACTTCTCACACATTTTATGTCGTTCCAGTACCTTCTCTCACAGTAATAATTTAGGTTCTTGTATACTTGCATGGGTGTACCTCCACGTACATGCAGCTTGTAAGTGACTGAACTGTTAAATATTTTAAGTAATGAGACCATTCTTGAAAACAGAAGGTGGTGTGCAGACCCACCACAGGAACAGCCACTCAACCACAATTACCACCCTCAGAATAACTTCTACTTTAAAGGGTTCTTTCTCTAGGAACCATTAGCCAAAAAAGATCTTTTTGTACTTTATATTATACCCCACCCCCACCAGAATAACTGCCTTGTACACCAGTGCAGCTGCCCTGGCTGCTGACTGTATCTGCAACACGGGCAGGATCCACACTGCCCACAGCTACGTCCGGAGAGCAGCCTGCAGAGAAAACGATCACTTGAGAACCTAATTCCAGCAAGTCAGCACTGCCATTTACCTTGGACTACAGTAACAGTGGAGGCAGTCAAACTCATACCAAACTCGAGGGCCATGAGGATGAAGGACAGGTTTATCCACTGAGTGGTGAATGTGCAAAGCCAGCTGTCCAAAGCAGGGCTGCTGTGCTACCGAGCGAGCAGGTAACAAACGCTGCCGAGAGGCACCCCACGTTCCCGTGTGGTGTCCTAAAAACTGCTCTGCAATGCTTGCAAGGTTTCTAGCAAGCACACTTACCAGTTCACAGGCAAAATCTGCCAGGCTTATTAGAGCAGGAGCCTGGGGCAATGAGAGTTAGAACAAATGGAAACTTTCAAATGCACACAAGAAAGAGGTAAGCTAAAATTGAAAGCTTGTTGGGTTTTTCTCCCTTGTAAATTCCCTCATTTGTCCTCAAGGACAGCATATAAACATGTACATTGCGGCCCATGTGATCAGACACTCTCTCAAGAACTATAAACAGTGGAGCTATGAATCATTACTAGGCTGAAATTGCATTCAGTTCTTTCCCACTGACTCACCATATGGATCATTTGTCTGGTCTTTCACCTTCCCCACTTCTCTCCCTCCCCCACAGATCCCACATGACCCCTTCCCGAAATTCCAGCACGGGAGGTTTGCTCAGCACATGCCAGCTCTGGCAGGCAGGTGACAGAGCTGCTCTCACGTTCAGGTGAGCCAGCCCCAGCTGGCTGCCCGAGGCTCTCAGCTCCGGGCACTGCGCTCCCGCCGGGCTCAGGCATTCCAGTCCGATGTGACACAAGTCTAGCGACCCTCACGACTTCAGCTAATTTTGAGCAAGAGTCAGAAAAGCCATTTCTGCCACCCCACATACCAGAATGGTAATTTCTCACAAAGAGGAGGAAGAAATGGGTTTGGAGAGTTAGATATCTTAACCCACTGCAGCTAGGTCAGACTGAGCAATACATCAATCAAAGCTTTCATCTTTCATTTAAGAGAGAAAGGTAAAGCCAGTTCCTAGCCTTCACGGTCGTAGAAAAAAAATGTGTTGAAGTTATGACTTCCAAATCTTCAAAGGCAGATTGTAAATAAAAGTGCTGACATTTATTGCTTTTAAGCAAATCACATACTGGAGTGTGACTCATGAACGTTGGAACTGGCAAGCACCAAGGCAATCATGTTGAGAATGAGATCATGATGCAGTAGGTGTGCAGCATTCTCTTTTCAGCCTATTCACTATCTCTATTCTACAGCAATAAAGAAGAAAGTTTCTTTTCAGTCAGTAATAAAGACCTTAATGTGCCTTCCAGGGCCCATGGAAATAATAAAAAGTACATTTCTGCTTCACTAAGAAAGCTTTTGATACATACTTGATCTCATAAAATACTGAAGGGCATATGACGTATTCACATGAATAAGTCAAAAGGCTTCACGGTACTCATAGCAGTAAAATTAGGAAAGTGCAGAGGCTGAGGTCTTATATTTTAAAACATTGGAGCACCAATCTTCATTTTATTGTTTGTAAACCGCTTGCAAAGGGATGTTCCTGTAGAGAGGAGGGTGTAACAAAAGGGGCAAGAAATTACATATCTGTACTGCAGAATTAGTCATGGGGTTACATCAGTTTAATAATTCAGGAGACATTTTGTACACATATCAGGTTGGCTTGGAATTAACTTCAACTTCAGTAAACTCTATGAATAGTGATTTCAAATTTGAATGACATGCACGTATTTTTCTACTGAATAATTGCAGAAACTATCACTTTCAGTATTCAGAGCCAGGGTTCTGCTGCTCACGATGCAGGGCTTGTCAATTCTGCAAGCAACAAGCTTTGAAGATAGTCACAGGAACATTTGGATAAACAATCAAGCAGATATATTTGTTCAGCTGTCCCTGCTAAAAAGTACTTACATATCTGAAAGATGTTTTTCCTCAATTATATTACAAAAGCCTCATCTATGTTAAATGTATCCAGACAACAAAGAAAGTATGATAAATACCATCGAAATTTAGTCTGGTGCCTTCATCACACAGACACGGGTCTTTTACAAACATTGAACTAAGTTTATCATTTTCCTTAATGTCATCATGATTCAGGCTGATACTGCCATTTCCACTGCCTTCTTTTTCTTCCCTACTGATCCACAAACAGAATGACCTCATGCTACCTGCAAGCAAGGGAGTTAGACAATAGGCTGCAAATGACAAAGGATGCAGGAAGATAGGAGTTAAAAATTATTATAACAAAGGCTACATCTAGAGGTGGAACTGCAAAGTTGGTTAATATCACTAGTATAACTTTATAGCATTAGATATGCCACACGAGCACTTTGATTCTATTTTGTAGCGAGGATGTAGAGTTTTCCACACCTGTAAACAAATACCTAACTTACACACTTTAAAATGTGAATGCTACCATACAGAAGCAACTGCTGTGTTGCACCCATCTAGGGAAGCATGCTAGGCTCAACCAAAATGGACCTTTGGTTGATTGTTCAGCCAACTGCTTACCAGGAAACAGAAATCTGTCTCCTATGTTACAAACTATTGGCGTGCATATACAAAGTAAAAAATATCCTCGCTTTATTTCCCGTCAGCCTGGTATCACATTGATTAAAATGTTGCAAACATTCCTTTAGACAACTACAATTTCCTCTAGAACATAAAAAATCCTGAAAATCTACTGAACTGAACAGTAAATTGAGTCAAGCTGCAAACTCACATACCAAAAAATTAAAGAGAAAAATAAGAATACATGTTCCTTTTAATACCAATGTCTTAAAGCATAAAAAGTGAATGAGGATAATTGCCCCCCACCTATGCAAAATCACAATCTTCAGAACACCCGCAGTGACTTGAATTAAATCACAGCCAGCAGGGACTTCAGGATGACCCACTGAAAAATAGTCTAATAATTAAATGTGTGCATATATATACATTTACACAAGAAATTTATATATGTACCCATATATACATATAAATAAAACTTCGTTTAAACTTCAGTGCAGAGAAAAAATATTGTCTTTTGATATTCTTTTTAGCATACAAGAAACTTGTGCCCAGCAAAACTCCAAACCCACCAATTATTACATTTCCTACATTACAAAAAGCAAAAACTGAACTTTATAGAACATAGGAAAGCAAGGGCACACTGTTGGAAACTCTTAATTGCAGCCAATGCCATCAGATGCCATCACTGGTACTAGCAATCTGTCTTTAAGCTGATCTGTGAGCTAGAAGATGTACCTGAGCCTTAGCTCCATGTTAGAGCTCCTTAGGTAAGCGTTGCTGCCTGGAACCCAACTGGGAATGCTGGGCAGCATCCCCAGCCCTGACACTGCCCTTGGCCATTCCAGACACTGCTGCTCTTTCCATACATTCAAGGCTGCTCCAAGAAGACTGAAGTTCTCCTCCCTTGCATCCTTACCATGCTTACAGGTTCATGTTTATAATTTTATTCAGTCATATAATCAGCACATAGAACAATCACACTGGGTTTTACAGTGCCCCAGAGAACCTGAAAGCTAGAGATTTCCTGTTGTCTAAAAGGTAAAAGGTACACCTCTCAAGAAAACATTAGAAGACTGTTGCAAGCCACGATGAGACACTGAGCAGCTGATCACAGGAATCACTTTGCAAAAACATAATCGATATTCCCTCAGCCTGGGATTTTTCTCATCCTGCATGATCCTACTTCCCTTCCTCATATGTTGTCACCGGTCACTTTCAGCAAAGAAAACCTGCAAACCTGAAGATGCAGCATTTTACTTGTTTTCCTTAGTTGAGAGTCAATTCTCCTTGCCAGCTTTGCATGCACAGAATTGCAATACTACAAGGGCAAACATCTGCTGTCAGGCATGCAGCACTACTGCTTGTGTGGATTTCTTCCCAGCAGCTGGGAGGAAATGCTCCTTCTTGTTTAGACAAAAATATCAAATGGTTAGGAAATAAGGAGTTAGGAAAAGATGTATACAAGGTTCACGCTTGAGAAACACAAGAGCACAGCCTTAGCCACTAAGAAAATTCCACTAGACATGAAGTTAACAATAATTTAGATCTGTTCATTTATGGTAAGTCAGCCATTTTACTGTTGACCTACTTTGTATCAGCAATAATTTGTCACAGTGCATTCTCCAACTGCTACTGAAAGAAAGGTTGAAACCATACATTAAGAGCAGAGTGTCAAAGCAACTGATGTTAATTATACCCCACAATTCCTATGTTGATGAAATTGTCACTGCTAACTATTAATACAGCATTTATTGTCTAAGCCCAGCTTGCTCTAACAACCCCTGAAAGCCACTGAATTAACATCCTGCTTCTCAGTGTTCACATTGGAATGTAAATCTGAAACGTGTAAAAATAACCTCTGCCATTACACCAAGAATGTGTAAATACACATTCCTTTTTTGGGAGAACTATTTATCTCCAGTCTATACATGTTTCACTCTTTAAACTAAAAACAGCTTTAATGTTCTTCAGTCAAGTGGCATCTTTTGCCAATATAAACTATTTTCTCTTAAAATTATGGCATTAAGTAGAGGAAACTTTGTAAAATGTAGAGTACTACTTGATTTGTGGAAATTCAGAAATAAGCTTTACATAGACACACAAAAAAGAAAAGCAGCCATGTTCTTTGTTGTATTCATTGCTAACCTGCACAATAACAAGAGATCATATTCTCCCAGCACAAACAAGGTTAATTAGAAGGACACCTTATGCGTATTGAGTGTTCATGTTCCATGACATCTGCTTAATTTGATGACAGAAATGTTTACAAGCATCAGCACAAACCAACCACTCCAGAAGCACTAACTGGATTCTTTATGGTTTGCACATCAGTAAACTGTTTTGTAAGGTTCTACTGCTGCAGTCAGTTCCCCCTGCTTCTAAATAATCTCTCAAGCTTTTCCTTTACCCATTTAAATTGAAGGCAGTCAGAAACATAGAGGCTTAACAATATTTAGCCTTCAAAATTGTCATCTCTAAGCTATAGCATGAGACATACAACTTGGTATGATCCAAGAAGACTCATTTTGTGATAAATACGGAAGATTTTCTTATCCTATGAACTGATCCAATGAGAGATAGAACAAAAGTATAAGCCAGTGATGGTATTTTCACATCAGAGAAGTGCCTCATGTTATTTCCAAATTCTTGTGTAGATTGATAGAACAAACCAATAACAAGAAAATCCTGTGGCACAGAGGCCTGTTATATACAGATCTACTTGAAAATCTTTGCAGAGTCAGCAGAAAAGTGGAAAACTAAAATCAGCATTATTAGCAATCGAATTACAATCCTCTACATCTCTATTCAAACCAAAAAATGACACTAAGATCTACAGGAAGAAAAGAATTACGGCCCAAATGGCTGCTTAAGTCAGATGTATATCTCCAGAATAAGCAGGAGAAAAACACAAAGAGAACAAAACAACAGAGCTTCTTACAGGATACATGTAATACAACTCTCTATAGGAGGAGCATCATTACCAAACATAAAATACAAAAGTAGAATTGAGTGGAGTGGTAGGATGTGATATACATAGTAGCACAGGGGGGGAACACACTGTCAGGAAAAAAAAAAAAAATTGCTCACCTGGCATAAACTAGAAAGCAACTGTACACTTTATAAAAAGACATTCACTGAATGGTCAGCAAGTCTGAGCAGACTGATCCGTCTGGTTTCTGTGAGAAGAGCTGTAACATCAGAGCCTGGTACAGCTGAGAGTGCCCTCGGAACAACTACAGGACTATTCAGGGCTCCTCAAGGAAAGTCAGCTAATTTAACTAACGTGCACTGATCGAGCAGGTCTTGAATGTGTTCTCATCGCTAACATTTGCATTAAAATAACAGCCTTGCCGGTTTCCTAATGGCACCTTAAATGAAATTCAAAAGTGACAAGCATTTAGCTTAATGTGCTGTTTGTTCTACCTGCAACAAAACACAGGATTGGCATCAGCCTACTCTTACAGACATACTCCACTTCTCTCAGGAGTCCTTATGCCCTGCTGCCACAGTACACTAAGTACTTTCAAAATCAGACAAGGGCACATTGTGTGCACATTGGGGTATATTTAAATTCCAGCTGGAATAAATCCCAGCAACTCTGAGGACATGGGTTGTACCAATTACTAGTTACAGCTGCAGTTAAAAATTATGCCATGAATGAAAGCACCTTACCGTAAAAGGACTAAAATGTTAAGGGTTTAAAGGAGCAGGCTCACTCTTGGTTCAGTGTCACATGCCAGTCTCACAGATGGAACACTTGCTGCCTCACAAAGCTATGCTTAATTTACCAAAAAGAAAGTACTGACAGCTGATGCTTTCATAATATGCACAGCTCACGTCAAAGACCAACTATACAGCTACCCCTTCTGATGCCGTTCTTGCTGTGCAGCAGAAAAGACTGCAGGCAGCACCACAATACACCAAGCATAGTTCAGTCAGCAGTGAGCTTCATGAAAGTTTAATACAGCTTTAAAGCCAAGCTCAATGTTTTCTTTCTACTCAGAAACACTTCTCCTGTCTGCGGACATGTAACCCAAGAGAAATTGTGGTTTGAGAACTCCTGCCACTAGAATAAATTTCTTGCTTACAGATTTAACAATTTAGAGTGTCATCTTAAAAGTAAGAGAATTTTTAAGGTATCAAAACGTGAGCCTAAACCTTAACCCTATCTATGCATGAGTTACACCTGTACTTTACTGTAACACAGGCTCGCTCTGAAGCTTTGGTAATACATCTTTTGTCAAATGCCCACAGAGCAAGGTCTTTAAAAGTTCACTGCTTCAGGAGCACTTATGCTTCCACCAGCCCATGCCAGAATGCCATAGTGCCAGAGAAGCCCTAGCAATACTTTGAAGTGCTGAATATTGCCATACATATGCAGATCATTGTAAAAATCGTATTTGTAAAGTTGAACTTTCAAAAAACAAAGGGAAAGAAATTGCTACAAAAAAAAAAAAAAAAAGCTAGACAGTTCAGCCTTATGTTTTGCTCTTATATAACCAGCTATTTTACAGATCAGCTATATTACAATGAACTGGAGATACAACACATTACTAGTGTCCAATTGTAAAGGCTCATTCATAGTTGAGCAGGAGCTGCAACAACTCCTGGCAAGTCTGATGCTCAGTTCTCCCACAGCTTGCAAGCTTGGCTGGCAAGTAATGATGGCTTTCTTTTCATTCAGTGGATCAACAGCAGTTCTTTCGACCGAGGTGGGTAGGCCTTTTATTAAGCACTCACAGAGCAAAGTACACAGGAGATAAGGAACAGAAAAATCTTGAGTTTTACTCCAGCACTCTGACAAGTGCAAATAGAGTGGTAAGGAATTTCTCTCAAGTGTATCAGCTGGGCTGTATACAAATGACATTAGTGTGGTGCTTAAGTGAATCACATCTCTACATCATCCATTAACTATGAATACACATATAAGTACGGGCTTCTCACTTCGCCTCAGCCAACCTTTTAAGTTTGGGAAAAAAGATCAACATACCTTTTGTTGAATCCAATCCTAATGATTTCTAAGTGAAAGTCTTGCATCTGAAGAAAGCAAAAGGCAGCAAGCTGCTCTTAAGGCTAAGGGACACTTGTCCCAACTCTTATTGTGCAGGGAATCCATCAGGTAAGAACTGTTAACTCGTGAGCAAGTAGGTCACAATGGACATTTTAGGTTTGCTATATCCTTCATCAGGAAGCCAAGTAAACTTTAATCCTCTGGATTTATTCAAGTCATCTTTGGTGGATGTTATTTCTGTACCTTTTCCTCATATCCTGGAATTACTGGCCCTGGAGTTATTTCCACATTGACTGATTTTACAAGGTTTAAAGTGACATATACATCGCGTTCCCCTAAACTTCCCAAGCATTTTTATGTGAGGTCTTCATTAATCCAGGTCTGTACCAAGTGTTCCCTAGCATCAGGGTGCCACTGATGTAATTAAGCCTTTATAGTACCTATTTTATTTCTACTGTGAGACAAAAATAATTTAACTGATCCTATGTAATCACGACAAGAGATTAATTAAAATGCCAAGATAGGAAACAATTTATTATAGAGAGAAGAAAAATTTCTCATCCAAAATATAGAAATCTGTACAACTTTGCCACAATCAATATACATGAACTGTACAAATTTACACCAGTTCATAATTTACCAAATAAAAGATGACTAACAAAGTTCACAAAATAGATGGTGGTTTGTGGAAAAGACTTTTACCCAATTAAGAACAAGGAAATTACAAACCAGACCTCCACTTTCTAAAAATAAGAAGTTTACTCAGTCTTAGAAAACTACAAGCTAGCAAATGTACAGATAGCTGGCTGGTGCTAACACCACAGTTCAGACAGTGTCTTTATATGGTCTTTTTAAAGCCTGTTGCCATGGCAGATTCTGATCACTTGCTACTTTTGAGGCCAATGTAAAGATCTGACCATTTCCCCAGGTTATTCTCACTATTTTATCTTATGTACATTTATACATATTTGTAAGTGCTAGGTAAAAGTCTGAAAATTAAAATTTCCAGTACAACGGTGTTCATAAGTCTTGTTACTGAGCTGCCAAAAATGCTAACAATTAATAAATGTAATAGTGCAAATTTACTCTGCAAGACCTACTGCAGAGAATCACTTTATAAATACAGATCGGGGTTGAAAATTGGCGTAGAAATTAAGTCAGGTGTCTTGGAGAAACTGACACTTCCTAGATCTTCTTACTCCCTAGCAAGCTGCAATCGTTTTGACTCACAGGCTATTAAATCACTGAAAGGTACTGTCCAAACTATGGCACTGTCACTTTAAGTATACCACTCTAACGTGTGCCAGATCTTCACAGCTGTGACATGGTTTAAATTCCATAATCCATCCCCAGAGGTGCCCACCCAAAGTAAAAACCAAATTTATCCATCCATTTTAAGGTGATCCATCCACAGACTATATCTTAACCTGATACAGTCATCATATTGTAGCTTTTGGAAGGGCTAGTTCTGCCCAAGAGAAGTTCCTCCTTACAGCTTATTCTGCTGTCTACCATTTGCATGTTGGTGTTACTTTGGCTACCTCCTGCTGGTGCAGCTTCGTACAGCACACAGATGGAGCCATCCTCTCCAATGCGATAGGACACTTCGTACGGGTCAACCCAGAGAGTGAGTTCGCTCGGAAGAAGCTGAAACAGTTCCTGACTGCTCAATCCAATCCGCTGTGCTGCCTGTCCAATGAGAGGATCCATTTTATGGTTGATCCGGATGCATCGGTAACCTGATCCCTTGCACGGCTTTTCTGGGAACCAGTGGTGTTTATAATGTTCTATAAAATAAAAAAACAAACATTATCCTCCTTAATTCCGTCTTGAAAGATACAAGCAGCGATTACTGGTCTCTTGAAAATGTCATACCTCAAGATCTTAATAAGCTTATTATTTTAGCATAAAATACTTGAAAAATATAAATATATAAAAAATACTTGAAAAATCATTATAGCGTGGTTTTTTTTTTTTTTTCCTGCTGACGATTTAGGGAAGTGCAATGTCCCTTGGGAAGCTCTAGTACAAAGTTACTGTTTTGGGCCACCGTATAGAAAACAACATCCACCACCAGAAAGGAATGAAAAGCCAGGAAGTTCCTTGGCATTCAGAAAAACAAATACAAAAATACAGAAATTATTACGTACATAACAGAAAAACTCAAGAGCTTCAAAACATCATAAACCAGATAGGAAAAAAAGACCCTTTCCAGCATCCTTTTGAGATCACACCCATGCTTAGCTTCTCACATTCTAAGAACACCCAAAAATAACTAGGGAGGAAGCTGGGCAGCATTTACCGACTGACTCAAGCTGTATTTCACCACTGCTCTTCCCAGCCTATTTTCCATGGCGAGAAACCAAGGACGTCACTTACCTCAGGAGTTTTATCCCTCCCAAAACCCTATCGACCTGAGGGTACTCTAAGTCACTATCGAGCCCACTAGGACGCAGGCTTGAGATTACAAAACCCACAGGGCAGAGAAAGAACCCACGCACGGTATTTGCTCCTAACCGGGGCTGTGGGGCGGCTGAGAGACGCTTCCAGAAGCGAGGGGAACCTTGACTCATCGTCCACCGATGAATTTTACTTGACAAAAAAGCCCAGCTTCCGAGCATTTTTCTGACTGGAAACCGGGCGGTTTGAGCCCTTGGCGCGGAGCTCAAGTCCGAGCTGCTCGAAAGCTTTGTCTGCGGAGGCAGGGGCGGGAGGGG